>JAULAV010008022.1:0-45119 GCA_030789695.1 Scilla litardierei | reverse complement strand
CTAACCCTAACCCTAACCCTAACCCTAACCCTAACCCTAACCCTAACCCTAACCCTAACCCTAACCCTAACCCTAACCCTAACCCTAACCCTAACCCTAACCCTAACCCTAACCCTAACCCTAACCCTAACCCTAACCCTAACCCTAACCCTAACCCTAACCCTAACCCTAACCCTAACCCTAACCCTAACCCTAACCCTAACCCTAACCTAACCCTAACCCTAACCCTAACCCTAACCCTAACCCTAACCCTAACCCTAACCCTAACCCTAACCCTAACCCTAACCCTAACCCTAACCCTAACCCTAACCCTAACCCTAACCCTAACCCTAACCCTAACCCTAACCCTAACCCTAACCCTAACCCTAACCCTAACCCTAACCCTAACCCTAACCCTAACCCTAACCCTAACCCTAACCCTAACCCTAACCCTAACCCTAACCCTAACCCTAACCCTAACCCTAACCCTAACCCTAACCCTAACCCTAACCCTAACCCTAACCCTAACCCTAACCCTAACCCTAACCCTAACCCTAACCCTAACCCTAACCCTAACCCTAACCCTAACCCTAACCCTAACCCTAACCCTAACCCTAACCCTAACCCTAACCCTAACCCTAACCCTAACCCTAACCCTAACCCTAACCCTAACCCTAACCCTAACCCTAACCCTAACCCTAACCCTACCCTAACCCTAACCCTAACCCTAACCCTAACCCTAACCCTAACCCTAACCCTAACCCTAACCCTAACCCTAACCCTAACCCTAACCCTAACCCTAACCCTAACCCTAACCCTAACCCTAACCCTAACCCTAACCCTAACCCTAACCCTAACCCTAACCCTAACCCTAACCCTAACCCTAACCCTAACCCTAACCCTAACCCTAACCCTAACCCTAACCCTAACCCTAACCCTAACCCTAACCCTAACCCTAACCCTAACCCTAACCCTAACCCTAACCCTAACCCTAACCCTAACCCTAACCCTAACCCTAACCCCTAACCCTAACCCTAACCCTAACCCTAACCCTAACCCTAACCCTAACCCTAACCCTAACCCTAACCCTAACCCTAACCCTAACCCTAACCCTAACCCTAACCCTAACCCTAACCCTAACCCTAACCCTAACCCTAACCCTAACCCTAACCCTAACCCTAACCCTAACCCTAACCCTAACCCTAACCCTAACCCTAACCCTAACCCTAACCCTAACCCTAACCCTAACCCTAACCCTAACCCTAACCCTAACCCTAACCCTAACCCTAACCCTAACCCTAACCCTAACCCTAACCCTAACCCTAACCCTAACCCTAACCCTAACCCTAACCCTAACCCTAACCCTAACCCTAACCCTAACCCTAACCCTAACCCTAACCCTAACCCTAACCCTAACCCTAACCCTAACCCTAACCCTAACCCTAACCCTAACCCTAACCCTAACCCTAACCCTAACCCTAACCCTAACCCTAACCCTAACCCTAACCCTAACCCTAACCCTAACCCTAACCCTAACCCTAACCCTAACCCTAACCCTAACCCTAACCCTAACCCTAACCCTAACCCTAACCCTAACCCTAACCCTAACCCTAACCCTAACCCTAACCCTAACCCTAACCCTAACCCTAACCCTAACCCTAACCCTAACCCTAACCCTAACCCTAACCCTAACCCTAACCCTAACCCTAACCCTAACCCTAACCCTAACCCTAACCCTAACCCTAACCCTAACCCTAACCCTAACCCTAACCCTAACCCTAACCCTAACCCTAACCCTAACCCTAACCCTAACCCTAACCCTAACCCTAACCCTAACCCTAACCCTAACCCTAACCCTAACCCTAACCCTAACCCTAACCCTAACCCTAACCCTAACCCTAACCCTAACCCTAACCCTAACCCTAACCCTAACCCTAACCCTAACCCTAACCCTAACCCTAACCCTAACCCTAACCCTAACCCTAACCCTAACCCTAACCCTAACCCTAACCCTAACCCTAACCCTAACCCTAACCCTAACCCTAACCCTAACCCTAACCCTAACCCTAACCCTAACCCTAACCCTAACCCTAACCCTAACCCTAACCCTAACCCTAACCCTAACCCTAACCCTAACCCTAACCCTAACCCTAACCCTAACCCTAACCCTAACCCTAACCCTAACCCTAACCCTAACCCTAACCCTAACCCTAACCCTAACCCTAACCCTAACCCTAACCCTAACCCTAACCCTAACCCTAACCCTAACCCTAACCCTAACCCTAACCCTAACCCTAACCCTAACCCTAACCCTAACCCTAACCCTAACCCTAACCCTAACCCTAACCCTAACCCTAACCCTAACCCTAACCCTAACCCTAACCCTAACCCTAACCCTAACCCTAACCCTAACCCTAACCCTAACCCTAACCCTAACCCTAACCCTAACCCTAACCCTAACCCTAACCCTAACCCTAACCCTAACCCTAACCCTAACCCTAACCCTAACCCTAACCCTAACCCTAACCCTAACCCTAACCCTAACCCTAACCCTAACCCTAACCCTAACCCTAACCCTAACCCTAACCCTAACCCTAACCCTAACCCTAACCCTAACCCTAACCCTAACCCTAACCCTAACCCTAACCCTAACCCTAACCCTAACCCTAACCCTAACCCTAACCCTAACCCTAACCCTAACCCTAACCCTAACCCTAACCCTAACCCTAACCCTAACCCTAACCCTAACCCTAACCCTAACCCTAACCCTAACCCTAACCCTAACCCTAACCCTAACCCTAACCCTAACCCTAACCCTAACCCTAACCCTAACCCTAACCCTAACCCTAACCCTAACCCTAACCCTAACCCTAACCCTAACCCTAACCCTAACCCTAACCCTAACCCTAACCCTAACCCTAACCCTAACCCTAACCCTAACCCTAACCCTAACCCTAACCCTAACCCTAACCCTAACCCTAACCCTAACCCTAACCCTAACCCTAACCCTAACCCTAACCCTAACCCTAACCCTAACCCTAACCCTAACCCCTAACCCTAACCCTAACCCTAACCCTAACCCTAACCCTAACCCTAACCCTAACCCTAACCCTAACCCTAACCCTAACCCTAACCCTAACCCTAACCCTAACCCTAACCCTAACCCTAACCCTAACCCTAACCCTAACCCTAACCCTAACCCTAACCCTAACCCTAACCCTAACCCTAACCCTAACCCTAACCCTAACCCTAACCCTAACCCTAACCCTAACCCTAACCCTAACCCTAACCCTAACCCTAACCCTAACCCTAACCCTAACCCTAACCCTAACCCTAACCCTAACCCTAACCCTAACCCTAACCCTAACCCTAACCCTAACCCTAACCCTAACCCTAACCCTAACCCTAACCCTAACCCTAACCCTAACCCTAACCCTAACCCTAACCCTAACCCTAACCCTAACCCTAACCCTAACCCTAACCCTAACCCTAACCCTAACCCTAACCCTAACCCTAACCCTAACCCTAACCCTAACCCTAACCCTAACCCCTAACCCTAACCCTAACCCTAACCCTAACCCTAACCCTAACCCTAACCCTAACCCTAACCCTAACCCTAACCCTAACCCTAACCCTAACCCTAACCCTAACCCTAACCCTAACCCTAACCCTAACCCTAACCCTAACCCTAACCCTAACCCTAACCCTAACCCTAACCCTAACCCTAACCCTAACCCTAACCCTAACCCTAACCCTAACCCTAACCCTAACCCTAACCCTAACCCTAACCCTAACCCTAACCCTAACCCTAACCCTAACCCTAACCCTAACCCTAACCCTAACCCTAACCCTAACCCTAACCCTAACCCTAACCCTAACCCTAACCCTAACCCTAACCCTAACCCTAACCCTAACCCTAACCCTAACCCTAACCCTAACCCTAACCCTAACCCTAACCCTAACCCTAACCCTAACCCTAACCCTAACCCTAACCCTAACCCTAACCCTAACCCTAACCCTAACCCTAACCCTAACCCTAACCCTAACCCTAACCCTAACCCTAACCCTAACCCTAACCCTAACCCTAACCCTAACCCTAACCCTAACCCTAACCCTAACCCTAACCCTAACCCTAACCCTAACCCTAACCCTAACCCTAACCCTAACCCTAACCCTAACCCTAACCCTAACCCTAACCCTAACCCTAACCCTAACCCTAACCCTAACCCTAACCCTAACCCTAACCCTAACCCTAACCCTAACCCTAACCCTAACCCTAACCCTAACCCTAACCCTAACCCTAACCCTAACCCTAACCCTAACCCTAACCCTAACCCTAACCCTAACCCTAACCCTAACCCTAACCCTAACCCTAACCCTAACCCTAACCCTAACCCTAACCCTAACCCTAACCCTAACCCTAACCCTAACCCTAACCCTAACCCTAACCCTAACCCTAACCCTAACCCTAACCCTAACCCTAACCCTAACCCTAACCCTAACCCTAACCCTAACCCTAACCCTAACCCTAACCCTAACCCTAACCCTAACCCTAACCCTAACCCTAACCCTAACCCTAACCCTAACCCTAACCCTAACCCTAACCCTAACCCTAACCCTAACCCTAACCCTAACCCTAACCCTAACCCTAACCCTAACCCTAACCCTAACCCTAACCCTAACCCTAACCCTAACCCTAACCCTAACCCTAACCCTAACCCTAACCCTAACCCTAACCCTAACCCTAACCCTAACCCTAACCCTAACCCTAACCCTAACCCTAACCCTAACCCTAACCCTAACCCTAACCCTAACCCTAACCCTAACCCTAACCCTAACCCTAACCCTAACCCTAACCCTAACCCTAACCCTAACCCTAACCCTAACCCTAACCCTAACCCTAACCCTAACCCTAACCCTAACCCTAACCCTAACCCTAACCCTAACCCTAACCCTAACCCTAACCCTAACCCTAACCCTAACCCTAACCCTAACCCTAACCCTAACCCTAACCCTAACCCTAACCCTAACCCTAACCCTAACCCTAACCCTAACCCTAACCCTAACCCTAACCCTAACCCTAACCCTAACCCTAACCCTAACCCTAACCCTAACCCTAACCCTAACCCTAACCCTAACCCTAACCCTAACCCTAACCCTAACCCTAACCCTAACCCTAACCCTAACCCTAACCCTAACCCTAACCCTAACCCTAACCCTAACCCTAACCCTAACCCTAACCCTAACCCTAACCCTAACCCTAACCCTAACCCTAACCCTAACCCTAACCCTAACCCTAACCCTAACCCTAACCCTAACCCTAACCCTAACCCTAACCCTAACCCTAACCCTAACCCTAACCCTAACCCTAACCCTAACCCTAACCCTAACCCTAACCCTAACCCTAACCCTAACCCTAACCCTAACCCTAACCCTAACCCTAACCCTAACCCTAACCCTAACCCTAACCCTAACCCTAACCCTAACCCTAACCCTAACCCTAACCCTAACCCTAACCCTAACCCTAACCCTAACCCTAACCCTAACCCTAACCCTAACCCTAACCCTAACCCTAACCCTAACCCTAACCCTAACCCTAACCCTAACCCTAACCCTAACCCTAACCCTAACCCTAACCCTAACCCTAACCCTAACCCTAACCCTAACCCTAACCCTAACCCTAACCCTAACCCTAACCCTAACCCTAACCCTAACCCTAACCCTAACCCTAACCCTAACCCTAACCCTAACCCTAACCCTAACCCTAACCCTAACCCTAACCCTAACCCTAACCCTAACCCTAACCCTAACCCTAACCCTAACCCTAACCCTAACCCTAACCCTAACCCTAACCCTAACCCTAACCCTAACCCTAACCCTAACCCTAACCCTAACCCTAACCCTAACCCTAACCCTAACCCTAACCCTAACCCTAACCCTAACCCTAACCCTAACCCTAACCCTAACCCTAACCCTAACCCTAACCCTAACCCTAACCCTAACCCTAACCCTAACCCTAACCCTAACCCTAACCCTAACCCTAACCCTAACCCTAACCCTAACCCTAACCCTAACCCTAACCCTAACCCTAACCCTAACCCTAACCCTAACCCTAACCCTAACCCTAACCCTAACCCTAACCCTAACCCTAACCCTAACCCTAACCCTAACCCTAACCCTAACCCTAACCCTAACCCTAACCCTAACCCTAACCCTAACCCTAACCCTAACCCTAACCCTAACCCTAACCCTAACCCTAACCCTAACCCTAACCCTAACCCTAACCCTAACCCTAACCCTAACCCTAACCCTAACCCTAACCCTAACCCTAACCCTAACCCTAACCAACTAACCCTAACCCTAACCCTAACCCTAACCCTAACCCTAACCCTAACCCTAACCCTAACCCTAACCCTAACCCTAACCCTAACCCTAACCCTAACCCTAACCCTAACCCTAACCCTAACCCTAACCCTAACCCTAACCCTAACCCTAACCCTAACCCTAACCCTAACCCTAACCCTAACCCTAACCCTAACCCTAACCCTAACCCTAACCCTAACCCTAACCCTAACCCTAACCCTAACCCTAACCCTAACCCTAACCCTAACCCCCTAACCCTAACCCTAACCCTAACCCTAACCCTAACCCTAACCCTAACCCTAACCCTAACCCTAACCCTAACCCTAACCCTAACCCTAACCCTAACCCTAACCCTAACCCTAACCCTAACCCTAACCCTAACCCTAACCCTAACCCTAACCCTAACCCTAACCCTAACCCTAACCCTAACCCTAACCCTAACCCTAACCCTAACCCTAACCCTAACCCTAACCCTAACCCTAACCCTAACCCTAACCCTAACCCTAACCCTAACCCTAACCCTAACCCTAACCCTAACCCTAACCCTAACCCTAACCCTAACCCTAACCCTAACCCTAACCCTAACCCTAACCCTAACCCTAACCCTAACCCTAACCCTAACCCTAACCCTAACCCTAACCCTAACCCTAACCCTAACCCTAACCCTAACCCTAACCCTAACCCTAACCCTAACCCTAACCCTAACCCTAACCCTAACCCTAACCCTAACCCTAACCCTAACCCTAACCCTAACCCTAACCCTAACCCTAACCCTAACCCTAACCCTAACCCTAACCCTAACCCTAACCCTAACCCTAACCCTAACCCTAACCCTAACCCTAACCCTAACCCTAACCCTAACCCTAACCCTAACCCTAACCCTAACCCTAACCCTAACCCTAACCCTAACCCTAACCCTAACCCTAACCCTAACCCTAACCCTAACCCTAACCCTAACCCTAACCCTAACCCTAACCCTAACCCTAACCCTAACCCTAACCCTAACCCTAACCCTAACCCTAACCCTAACCCTAACCCTAACCCTAACCCTAACCCTAACCCTAACCCTAACCCTAACCCTAACCCTAACCCTAACCCTAACCCTAACCCTAACCCTAACCCTAACCCTAACCCTAACCCTAACCCTAACCCTAACCCTAACCCTAACCCTAACCCTAACCCTAACCCTAACCCCCTAACCCTAACCCTAACCCTAACCCTAACCCTAACCCTAACCCTAACCCTAACCCTAACCCTAACCCTAACCCTAACCCTAACCCTAACCCTAACCCTAACCCTAACCCTAACCCTAACCCTAACCCTAACCCTAACCCTAACCCTAACCCTAACCCTAACCCTAACCCTAACCCTAACCCTAACCCTAACCCTAACCCTAACCCTAACCCTAACCCTAACCCTAACCCTAACCCTAACCCTAACCCTAACCCTAACCCTAACCCTAACCCTAACCCTAACCCTAACCCTAACCCTAACCCTAACCCTAACCCTAACCCTAACCCTAACCCTAACCCTAACCCTAACCCTAACCCTAACCCTAACCCTAACCCTAACCCTAACCCTAACCCTAACCCTAACCCTAACCCTAACCCTAACCCTAACCCTAACCCTAACCCTAACCCTAACCCTAACCCTAACCCTAACCCTAACCCTAACCCTAACCCTAACCCTAACCCTAACCCTAACCCTAACCCTAACCCTAACCCTAACCCTAACCCTAACCCTAACCCTAACCCTAACCCTAACCCTAACCCTAACCCTAACCCTAACCCTAACCCTAACCCTAACCCTAACCCTAACCCTAACCCTAACCCTAACCCTAACCCTAACCCTAACCCTAACCCTAACCCTAACCCTAACCCTAACCCTAACCCTAACCCTAACCCTAACCCTAACCCTAACCCTAACCCTAACCCTAACCCTAACCCTAACCCTAACCCTAACCCTAACCCTAACCCTAACCCTAACCCTAACCCTAACCCTAACCCTAACCCTAACCCTAACCCTAACCCTAACCCTAACCCTAACCCTAACCCTAACCCTAACCCTAACCCTAACCCTAACCCTAACCCTAACCCTAACCCTAACCCTAACCCTAACCCTAACCCTAACCCTAACCCTAACCCTAACCCTAACCCTAACCCTAACCCTAACCCTAACCCTAACCCTAACCCTAACCCTAACCCTAACCCTAACCCTAACCCTAACCCTAACCCTAACCCTAACCCTAACCCTAACCCTAACCCTAACCCTAACCCTAACCCTAACCCTAACCCTAACCCTAACCCTAACCCTAACCCTAACCCTAACCCTAACCCTAACCCTAACCCTAACCCTAACCCTAACCCTAACCCTAACCCTAACCCTAACCCTAACCCTAACCCTAACCCTAACCCTAACCCTAACCCTAACCCTAACCCTAACCCTAACCCTAACCCTAACCCTAACCCTAACCCTAACCCTAACCCTAACCCTAACCCTAACCCTAACCCTAACCCTAACCCTAACCCTAACCCTAACCCTAACCCTAACCCTAACCCTAACCCTAACCCTAACCCTAACCCTAACCCTAACCCTAACCCTAACCCTAACCCTAACCCTAACCCTAACCCTAACCCTAACCCTAACCCTAACCCTAACCCTAACCCTAACCCTAACCCTAACCCTAACCCTAACCCTAACCCTAACCCTAACCCTAACCCTAACCCTAACCCTAACCCTAACCCTAACCCTAACCCTAACCCTAACCCTAACCCTAACCCTAACCCTAACCCTAACCCTAACCCTAACCCTAACCCTAACCCTAACCCTAACCCTAACCCTAACCCTAACCCTAACCCTAACCCTAACCCTAACCCTAACCCTAACCCCTACTAGTAGTACCTTTGGAGCACTACTTTATCTGGCAAACTGAACGCGTCCCGACATAGCGTTCGTAGTCTTCCTACTAGCCAGATACAGTTTCAGCGCCCGCGGCGCCACTGAAACGGAGTAAAGCAGCTTATGCGCTACCTCCAAGGGTCAGTTGACCTGGTATTATACACCCCGAAAAGTGGATTTTTCACCTTGATTGGTTATGCAGATACAGATTACAGGTCTGATCCACATACTGGAAATCACAGACTGGTGTTCACTTTCGGTGGTACGGTCATATCTTGAAAATCGTTAAAGCAGATCACCACAATAGTCTCATCCAACCTCTCAGAGCTCCTGGCTATCCATGAAGCTAGCAAAGAATGTGTTTGGATTCGTTCAATCATTCATCACATTCTAGTGACGACCGACCTGAATACGGGTGACCTTGAGCAAACCATATTTGAAGATATTGCAACTTGTATAGCTCAACTATAAGTTGGTTATATCAAGGGCGCCAGGACGAAGCACATCTCTCCCAAGTTTGTCTGGACGCACGAGCTACAGGAGCAGAAGCAGATTGAAGTACGACAGATTCTATCTTGTAATAATTTAGCTGATCTGTTTACTAAGGCATTTCCTAGATGTACTTTTAGAAAGCTTGTATAGAGATGTGACAGTTGTAAGACCTTCAAGCCTGAAGCTTGTACGGATCAGGGGAAGTCACTTGTGTATTGTACTCTTTTTACTTAAGCTGTTGGTTTTTTCCACTGGGTTTTCCACAGCTAAGCTTTTAACGAGGCAAACACGGTAACTCTGGATCCAGCGGTATCCACACCATATTATCGTATTGGATCCTGACGAATTCATATGCTAAGAATGGATGGTTGAGGGGGAGTGTTATGAATGGGGGAGACCTTTGGTCTCCACCCACTATCATCCACCATTAAACCCACTCTTAGTGGATGTCCCTTAAGATCCAAGGGACTTATAACTCTCTTCATATAATATATATATATATAGCTATGGACTTCACCATATGCCTACTTCTTCACAATAATCCAACAATTAGAAAGTAGATTATGTTATTTTGTTTACACTTATAGTATCACCTAAGGGTATATGAGCTAAAGATTCACATGTGAAGAGTTTTTTTTTTTTCACCATTGGTCTGGGCAAAGTTTGAAATCTGTGGAATCTTATTTGTGGATGAGTAGGTGAAAACGATTTTGAATCCACCCCTTTAAAGGGTCGCAACTCCCGGTGAGGGTTCTATAAAGTGCATTTTCATTAAGGTGATAATGCCGCTTGACCACAGTCCTTTGGCAAAGGTGATTAACTTTCGGGTCTAGATGAAAAATAGGATATGTGAAATCCGAGTCTGCATGCTCCTAGGCTTCAACCAGCAAATGCAAAAACGTATTTCGGACCCACCCGTTCAGATATATGTAGAAGATATATGTTCCGTGTGAATGATACTGAAACCAATAGTGCACTTATTCAACTAGATATGTGCATGATAAATTAAAAATGGCATTAACCATGATTTATGGGGTTTCAGGCCGTAGTAGCACATCATTTGTTTGTGAAATCCCGTATGGTTGCTCTTCCCATGTGATTCACGTGTTTCACGTGTCTTGTGTATGTCGATAGTTGTATATGCAGTTGGTGCGGTTAATTTAAAGAATCGATCTTACGCAAATAATGATCAGACTTTGACTCTTTGAGACGGTAGCGTATTTCAAGCGAAAACATCCAATCATGTTTCTCTCTTCCATTAGTATTGAGTCCTCCCTGTCTCTTCTTTTCTGTTCATTCTCGACTCCGGACTGATTGCCCTTCCCACGTGTTTCTCGTGCTTCATGTGTTCCAGGCACGCTTGGTTTCATCCCAGGTCAAAACGGCCCATCCGGGCCGGCCCGGGCCCGGGCCCGGCTGGGCTTGGCCGGGCCAAAGTCCGGCCCGGCCCGGCCTCCTTCCAAACCCGGGTCGGGTCGGTCAGGCGTGGGGCGGGAGAAACCTCCGTCCAGCCTAACTCGTCGGCCCAGGTCCGATCGGATCGGTTTTTTTTTTGTGTTAAAAAATTAAAAATTTTAAAAATTTTAAAAAAATTCGTATTGCCCAAACAGTCAAAATTTTGCCTGTTGTCATCCGGGTTGCATTTGTGTGGGCCCCGGGCTAAAACCCGGGTCGGGGTGCCTGGCCTCTGGCCCGGGCCCGGGCCGTTGAGCCCCAGGGCCGTCAACGGCCCGTTGACAAGCCCTCGGGCCCGAGCCGATGAGCTCCCGGGCCGTTTTGACACCATGAGTTGCATCCAACTTCTTTTCTCCTCCATAATTTCCTTTTCTTTTCTTTTTCTTTTTTTGATACACCCCATAATTTTTTTACTGAGATGTTTTCGTATAATGAATTTCCATCTGATTGAGAAATTATTACAAAAATACGAATAACAGTTTTACAGCCGGATGTTTTCCACGTCTGTTGTTTGGAAGACACTTGCCTTTCGGGAATTGCTATGCGCACATATCATTTTACTATGCCCAAGACTGGTCAAAGTTTTCTAAAAATAACGAAACAATATTTTTCAAAAATCTCGAGTGCACAACATTTTGTCTGTTGTGCAGGATGAAAAATTTTGACTCTGTGTAACGAAATTGCTTATCTCGCACAACAGGTAAAAATTTTGTCTAATGTACATAGTGAGCAATTTCGTTCCACAACAATTTTGCCGTTGTGGAACGAAATTCATCACCGCGCATAACTGGCAAAAATTTTGCATGTTGTGCGTGATATGCAATTTTGTAAAATCGGAACATTTTCTCTATTAGAGTAGTAAATTTTATGGTCTTGATTAGGGTTTAGGTGTGTGTTTGCTCTTTTATTGAGCATGATATGCATTGGCTTCAGTCTAATTGTCAAACCCTTTGTTTTGATTGTATTGTTGTGGCTTATTTGGAGTTTGCATCAATGAATAGGAGCTCTTAAAAGCTATCTTGTTCCTGGGTAAGTTCTCTAAAATTTTGCCTTCTATAGAACAAAATTGCTCATCGCGCACAACAAGCAAAATTTGTGTCTGTTGTTTGCAGTGCGCAATTTTGTTCCACAGAGCCTACACAATGAGTAATTTTACAAAATCAGAATATTTTTTATACTAGATTAGTTTTTAAATTTTGTAATTAATCACTCGTCAAATAATTAATCATAAGTGATTAGTGATTAAGTGTTATGTACTTAGTGATTAGGATGTAATTAGTGATTACGTAATTAATGATTTTGAACGAAAAATCACTAATATCCATCATCAAATAATTAATTATGTAATTGCTCATTACGTGTTTGGAAGATTTTAGGGTGTTTTGGTTTATGGATATTTTCGGTATTTCCAGTTGTGTGCAGAGAAAAAACTTAAATAATAATATTTAATTAGTATGTGCACGGAGTAAAACTTTGACCGATCGTACATAGAGTAAATCGGTACGGCACGTAGCAATTCCCTTGCCTTTCTGATGCTTCTAGTCAATTTCATTTTAATACGTGCATGTTTTGACTAACAAATGCTTAAGCATTCCTATTGTTTCCAAAAGGGAAGAAATTCTAATTGGAGACGGCTGTAGAAAACTTCATGCGGCAAGGACGAACCATGAATATGGATTTTATGAATGATATTTGAAAGCATCACATGGCAATATTTCGATCATTTCTGAACTAGTTTTGAATGATGATCATTCTGAATTGGATAGACTTATCAATGTGATATATTAGTGTCATGATGTGACCCCTTAATTTTTGCATTACATCGCCAATACCTTCTAGGAGGGGACTAATTGCACCGCATCCATGCGGTGGAGGAGATAATTTTTTGTTAAAATTGGATAATAACAGGTTGAGAGGTATCGTGAAAAGACAAATGACATAAAAATTTTACTAATATTGGCAAAAAATGATCACCTACACCGCATGATTGCAGTTCATTTAGTCGAAGCCTACCTTCTATTTCAAAATTTTGAGTAGTCGTTGTTTGTTCAGCGCCCAAAATTCAATGTTGTGGTATGCTTCGGAACGCGTGCGGAGTACAGATATATTGTTTAGAGGATGACTAAATGCATCGCAAATTGCGGTGCATTTAAGGTTAACTTTCTATTTTTAGTAAAAAAATAATGTTGAGATGATGTGAATAGAGACATTTATTTAATATTTATATCTAAATATAGTAAACAAACATAGCATGTACCGCAGTTTTGCGGTTCTAATAGTCATTCTCATTGTTTAAGAGCCTGTTTCTTTCGCGAAAAACGAACGGGGAAAGCGAATTTCTGCCACTGTTCAGTGTCAAATCAACGTGGAATCCACGTTTGTGTTCCAAACGCGAGATTATGACAGCCTGAGATTTCCGCAAAAAAATCCGACGTGGAGTCGCGTTCCCTCGACTGCAAAATCTCCGTATTTTACGGGGATTTTGCGTTTTTGGGCTGAGAAAGTAAGGGCGCGGGTCCCACTTCTCTCTCTCTCCTTTGTTTTGTCCAATTACAGCAATTCCCGCTTTTTTCCCTCTTTTTAAATTACAATTAATTAATTAGTGGACCCCACCTCAAACTTTCCTATACAACTTTCTCAACAAAAGAAACACACTTAACACAAAAAAGTTGTGTGGAGCCCACATTCAATTCTCAAACCAACTTTCCAACCCGTGGACCCCACATCAAGATTCCACCAAGATTTACTATTCACAACAGTAAATCCCAACCCAAAGTTAACGAAAGAAACAGGCCCTAAGTTTCACTTCTTTTTTTCCGAACTTGTGCATTGCGATTATTCATGGTTTGCATGAATGGTTTTCATTCAATCAATAAAGGAATCCGTTGGATTATAACTCTGTTTGCTCAAAAGCCAAAGGTGTCCTTTGATGTTCAATGTGTCTGCTTAGAACAATAAGAAATGTGTCCTTTGTTGAAACAAGAAGAAAGGTGTCCTTTAGGATTCAAGTGGAATGACTCTTGTAACTTGAAGCAAGTTGTCTTATCGTGCTAGTTTTCATTGATTGATAAATAAAGGAATCTGTTGGATTATGACTCAGTTGGCTCAAAAGTCATCTTTGATTCATGGCTCTTGGAAAGGAGTCCTTTGAAGTCCAAGGTGTATAACTCTTGGAAAGGTGTCCTTTGGGATTCAAGTGGAATAACTCTTGTAACTAGAAGCAAGTTGTCCTTTGGGATTCAAGTGGTTCCTACATTGGTGCTATAAATACATGCACAATGAACTTGAAGAAGATGTACCAAATCCAAAGAGTGAAGAGTGTTATGAGTAGAATTGTCGTGTGAGTTTGCCCTTGTGTGTAACCTTTTCCTTAATAGTGAAGATATCTTGCTACCAGCTTCCGGTGGACATAGCTAACACATTGTGAGTGAACAACTTAAATCTTGTGTGTCTTACTTGGTTTATTTCTTACCCATATCCATGTGTGATTACAATTTGATCCTGCACTGCTATTATCTTAAGTGGTGCTATATCTTAATAAGTGGTATCAATGCGATGCTTATCTTGTAAATCCACACTGTAGTCTCTCAATTTGAGTGGAGAAGTTCGATGGGAGGAAGAGTTTTGAGCTATGGAAGATCAAGGTTAAAGATCTTATGGTGTAGCAATGACATCAGAGGGCCCTTCTGGGAAAAGGCAAGAAGCCAAAGTCCATGTCCGAAGATGATTGAGATGAAATCAATGGGAAGGCATTATCGACAATTCGGTTGTGTTTAGTCGATGAGGTGTTATTTAATATCATATCAGAAAAGACAACTTTTGATCTTTGGACGAAACTTGAGAAATTATACCAGACTAAATCCAACACAAACCAAATTTTCTTAAAGAGAAAATTGTACTCCATGCGAATAAAGGAAGGTACGAACATCTCTGAGCACATGAATCTCTTCAACGACGTCATATATCATCTAGTCAACATTGGTGTGAAAACGGATGACGAAGATATTTCTGTTACATTGCTATGCACTCTATCAGACTCTTATGATAATTTGGTAACAACTCTAAGTTATACTAATGAAAGTACTCTTACTTTGGATACTGATACTAGTACTCTGTTAGCTGATGAAATGCAAAGAAAGGCATCAGGTGAAGCCTTGGGTTCTTCTAGAAATGAAGCACACATGACTAGAGGAAGATCTACTAAACGAGATGGATCTAAAGTTCATTTGGAGGTAAGTCAAAGAACAGATCGAAATCCAAAAGAAAGTATACATTTAGATGCTAGGAATGTGGTGAGAATCATCTCAAGAGAAACTGTCCGAAAAGAATTCTGGTTCAGACAAGGGGTCAACTTCAAATGGATCTAATCGAGAATAGCAACAGAATGAAACTAAGGAAGTAAACCAGTGGATGAGTCTGCATCAAGTTTCATTAAATAAGAAGCACATCTGGTGAAATCCAATCGCTCGTTCTATCAGAATTGGATAATGGACAGCGGAGCAACAACCCATATGTGCCACATCATCTGTGGTTTGTATCATATAAACCGACTAATTGTACTTCTTTGCTTTTGGGATATAATGCTACTTGCAAAATTGTCACGCCCCGTTCCCCAGAATAGCCGGCAAAAAAATTTTTTCCCACGTATCCTGAAGAGTGTGGGTGATGAGAGAGGAAACGGGAGAGAAAGAAGAAACTGAATAAGCAGGCCACTGCGCACATGCTGGGATAGTACAAGTCCAGCTTCATTAAAATATCAAACGACTCATAATGACATTGAACAACAACAATACATTTATATAACAACATTCAGTTACATACGTAATACAAATGCATCACTACACATACACTGCCACTCTCCACATCCCATGACAACCATGGTACCCTACACAGCTACAGCTCACACCAAGACTACCCCTGAAACCCAACTCCAAGCCACCACCAACTATGTTGTCCCTGCTACCTGAAAAATAAGGGGGAGCACGTCAATGCGTGCCCCAGTAGGAACCAACTTGGATTTGGAACACCGTTTTAATGTTATCAACTAATAATCCAAGCATGAGAAATAAGGCACGTAAACTAAGTAATGTAACTGAAAGTAATCTGCCAAGTAAGGGATCATACCTGCGGTCCAATGTCGAAATACTGCAAGAAAAGGGTTAGCACGAACAATAATAATAATAACAACAACAACACAAGTATTCAAGCAAACACTATCTAATAAGACAAGTACAAGTGCCTCAGGTATGACGCAGAGTCACAAAGAAACAGGCAAGTGAAGGGAAAGTGCTGCCAGCAAAAGGAGTAACACACAAATTCTTATTTTATTAATTTATAATTGAGTTAATTGGAACTTGGGTAAACTGTGTGATACCAGGACCTGGACTTCACCCCAAATTTGGGGTGAATATAGCACACGACGCAGTGGACACGGGCACTGTACGCCGGGCCTCTCCGCTCCCCCGTCCCTGGCAGGAGCGAGGCTCATATCACAACCTCCGTATGTCCACTTCCCCTCCCCTCCAGGTAAAGGCGAGTTGGTATAAATATCCCCTCCACTCCCGGTAAAGGCGAGTGGATATAAACTCCACATATCACATAATCATTTCCCCCAACTTCTCAGGCTAGGCCTCATACCCACAGTTTACTCAAATCCCACCTAAAACCTGGATTTTGCTAACTCACCCTCATTAGAGAGGACTAAGACATTTAAGAATTTTATTTTATCATTTTAGTAATGAAGAAGTCATGTTGCATGGCATCACATTCCATATTCATACCAACATGGGTCATGCACCGAAGTGTCATGCCCTCCATCGTAATCAAATCATATATCAAATGGGTCATGCACCCAAGTGTCATGCCCTTCAACATAGCCATTTCAATTCATCACTCATAACATATGATACCATGCTTCACATGACCCCATCATTGCTATTTCATAACATGTTTCATAGCACAAATGTTTACAAGCTCATTTCTCATATTATTCAACTTCCACTTCATTGTGGCATTTTCACGAACACGTGGTGAACGTGACGTGTATGTCCGTAAGAACATTAGCAAATCCATTGGAAAAACATATCATGAATCTATATTCCATGCAGCAACAATAATCATGCACTATAGAGGGTGAAATAGCAATAGAGCACAATTTATAACGCCACTTTAGTACTTCAGATTGCTGGAATTTGGAGAAGTTGACAATACATGAGCACATATCATCAGTTTTTATTGTGAATTTAACAAAATGTCATAAATGAAAGTTATAGATTTATTAGTCCTGGAATCACAGACAAAATTTCATGCAAAAAATATTAAGTATGTGATTTATAGTGAATTATTTGGTAAAGTGTGTCAAATCTGTTTTTCAGACAGATTTCAGGGTCTGTATTGAAAGCCAATTTTGGGCATGTTGTAGCCAGAAATTCGACATATAAGGACTCTGAGGAAATTTTAGATAATCTTGTTAACTTTTCAACGAGACCAAGAACAGCAAATTCCATTGTGTGTGCAGGTGTCTAGGCCAATTTTGCTAAACTGTGTCAACACTGAAAATCAAACAGACATGTTGCTTCTTCTTCTTCTTCTTCTTCTTCTTTTGTGTGGAGAATTTCGGCCATGGCAACATGGAGGGGAGAGGGGAGAGGGGAGAGAGGAGAGAGAAGGTGGGAAGAAAAATGAGAGAAAGAGAGAGAGGTTTCTAGTCTCCTCCCTTCTTTTCTTCTCATTTCTTATCCTTTTCTTCTCTTTTCCTATTCTTTTCTTCTCTTCCAAGAAAGGAATATTCCAAAGAAATATTCCATGAAGAAAATGACCAAGATACCCTCAACTTATGGGTATTTACAAGCTTGTCATTACTTTACACACACACCTCTTTAGTATGTACATACAGCAGTTTTAGTCCAAATGACCGTTTTGCCCCTTGCCTTTATAAAAATTTACGGGGGTTTCCATTGACCCCTGATCCCTTTCACACTTGCATGGCTCTTCCTACCCACATCCACGCACACCCATGCATGCATACATGCTTCACACACACATACGTCTAACACATTCATGCTGTATTACACCCACGACGTCATTTACGCTTCTCCTGCATTCACATTTCGTATTCTCTTCCCTTAGCCACGTATTATGGCCTAAACCCCCTTGCACTACGCTACATACATCAATATCTACACTTATTTCATGCCTACCCATGTATCGTAAGTAGAAATACCACTTATTTCATGCCTACCCATGTATCGTAAGTAGAAATACCACGTGTGTTCAGTAGAATACACGTATAATGCAAAATAGGGCATGACAAAAATAGTTGGTATTGGCTTTGTTCGTATGAAGATGTTTGATGGACAAAACTCCATGATGTTCGCCATGTACCAAAGTTGAAGAAAAGTATTCTTTCGCTATCCAATTTGGATGACGAAGGCTATAAATGGTCTGGACAGAATGGTGTCATTCGAATCATCAAATGTGCTCTGGTAGAAATGAAAAGTATTCGCGTTGGCAATTACTTGGTCACACCATGGTTGATGATCTGAATATGGTGGTCGAAGGTGGCGATGAATTGCAGATCAAGTTATGGCATCGACGTTTGGGACACATGAGTCTCAAAGGAATGGAGATCTTGGTAAAGACGGGATTAATTCATAAGATGAAGCTCAGCGGCATGTTTTTTTGTGAGTATTGTGCTTCTGCTTGATTATATTCATAGTTCACCTGCTACATCATATGGAAATGCAAACTATTTTGCGAGTTTCATTGACGATTTCTCTAGAAATGACTGGATGAAATTCCTAATGACCAAAGGTTCACTACTTTTGTAATGACCGTATGTGGAAAAATTGGATTTGTGTGTGTGCGTATAGTAATTTTGTTGTGTGCATAGTAAATTGCAACATGGATGGCTAGGGTGAATATGATATACTTTGGATATATTGGTGATTGCGTGTGGTCGGATAGTAAATTGATATTATTGTTAATAGGCTATTGGTGTTCATTAGCGTGCTTAGCAATTTTAGTTGTTAAGTGTGTATAGTGAAATGGTGTGTTCCTGATAATTGGTGATACTGAGATAATTATTACTGGAAGATCTTATTATTATTATTACTGATGCTTGGTGAAATTCTTATTATTATTGGTATTAGAATTTCTCTTATTATTAATGTTGATTAATATTCTCATTTGCTAGTGTGTAGGCCTTAATTAATTTTGGTAGCCAGAGATGGGCTTGGGTTGTTGTTAGTTACTTTTGATTGGGTTTTGATAGTTGGGCTAGACTATTAGTTAAGAGAAGAGGGTTTGATCTAGTTGGAATGGCAAACTTGTAATATACAACCCCTTCTACATTCTTCCCCCTAATTCTTTACTCTTCCTCTTCTTCATTTTCTCCCCAAAGGAAACCAACACAGCCAAAAACTCCCCCAGGCCGAATTCTAGGGCCAGGCCGAAATTTGCAAGCAAAGGAGAAGGAGAAAAGAAGAGGAAAGGAGGGAAGAAAGAAGAAGGAAGAAGAGAAGAAGTAAGCCCTAAGCCACCCTTTCCAACTATCCTTTCATCTTCACCATCACTCCCAACTCCATGGCCGAAATTGGGGAAAAGCCAAGGCCGAAAATTTGTTGGGGCGCTGCCGAAATTGGGGGGAAGATGGAGATTAGGGTTGAAGCTTGGAGGATTCTTGGGTTTTCATGAATTTGGAGAAGGATTTCATCTCATTTGGAGGAGGATTTTGGGGATTTCGAAATTAGGGCTTGGGCTTGAAGATCAATGGTGGAATTCATCAAATTGGGAGAGGATTTGAGTTTCTACAAGAGGTAGGAGTCTAATCCTTACTCATATGGTTGCTTTCATTGCATTTTAGTTCAAGCTTGCATTTTTAAGGGTTTTGGTGAGATTGCTTGACATGGAGAATTTGGTTTGATTTCATATGTTGGATAGAGTAATTTGATGCCATGAATATGTTGAAGATGCACATGAATGAATTATTTCACTAATTGCATGAAAATTGCCCTTTAAGTGAAATTGCCCTCACATTGAAAATGTTCTAATTCATTTAGAAGATGTTGGGATGGTTATAATGGTAGAGAATTACTTTCATTTGGAAATTATCTCACTTGAAGAACCGAATTGCCTTGGTTAATCATGGAAATTAATAATTACTTATGTCAAATTACCTTGAGTGCCAACTTGAACTATTAATCATCAATGAATTAACTATTGATTGCCAACATGGAATTGTCTCGCTTGGGAATGTAACTAAATTAAGAAGAGAGTATGCCTTGCCTTTGGGTCGCTACATCAATTGTGTGAATTAATTACTCATGGTGCATCTTGTTGATTTTATATGACGTGTGGAACTTGTTGATGCCATAATTTAGCCCCATGATGCTCTTGATTGCTTTGTCCCCGCAATTGTGTGAAATTGCTCTCTTTGGATGTTGGAAGCCTCATGATGCAATTGGGCGCTTGTCACATTAATTTGGAGAAGTTGTTTTCTTCTTAGTGTGTCGGAAACCTTATTACTCAATTCCTTGGTTTGGAACATATGAACTAATTGATAATGAACAATTTGTAAAGTTGGCTATGGATAGTTGCTACATGCATGATCAATTTGTAAAGTTGGCTATGGATAGTTGCTACATGCATGATGCAATGGATTCTATAATATCCTTGAATGATTTGTGCCGCTAATTATGTGGAATAACTCTCATTTAGCATGTCGGAGTTATAATTGCTCGCATTTTTGTGAAAATTACCTTCATTTGTGAAAATACTCTCTTTTATGAAATGGCCCTCATTTGGTTATAATGCATGAATGAAATAGTTCTCTTTTGTTTCATTATTTAAATGGATTGGCCCTCATTTTGGAATTTGGGGCATTATCCTTCCATTTGTCTTGTTTCATAACTTATATAAATTGCTCTCCATGGAAAGTTGAAACCATTATTATTGAATCCCTCTTGTGAGAAAATGAGCATCATGTGAAAAGGACTTGTGATGTGAAAATGGCTAAATGTGTTGTGGGACATATGCGCAATAAGGAATGCAGGAAGTGATGTGATTAGGACACGAAGTGGAGTGCACAGGCATGGACAAAGTGTCGCGGTAGGAGGCGGGTGAATACGCCGTTGGCCACCTCTTGATCCATTAGGTGGCTCCACGTTGATAACGGAGTAGAATCATTTGCACGTGCACGCCGGCTCACTCACGGGATCCCCATTGCATTGCATTGCATCGCATTGCTTGTGATTCATATGCATCATGGCATCATTGAGCATTTGTGTGATTGATGGTTAGATATATGTGATTGTTATTTTATGGGAATGAATGTTGCCATGAATGCTTTATGTGTTGAAATGGTTGTGTTTACGCGTGTTTTTTCACTCGTAAATCGATAGTAGGGAGGCCCGGAGGGTGCGGGGTCAACGCGGTCAAAGGGGGCACGTGGGATCTCCGCGTTGCTGTTACGGCCACGTGGGACGGTGATGACCCTTGAGATCAGTTGTGGGCACGTTCGCTTGGGCAGGAAGGTGCGGTTACGTTCTACGGCGCGCCGAGGGGTAGCCTCGGTGGGACGGCAACCTCCGGGATCGGTTGAAGGCGGGATCGCTCGGTGCGCGGATCTTCGCGTCGGCCCGCCGAAGGGTAGCCTTGGCAGAGCGATGCCTCCTGGTGGGGGAGATGAGCGGACTCGAGGACGAGGGCGCTCGGCTCCGATTCGGAGGACGCCGAGGGGTAGCCTCGGCGTCGCTGGATCTCCTGGACCTGAATAGACGAGGAAGCTCGTCAGGGGGGTCAGACCTTGGTTCCGACCGTTTCCCCTCCGATGCCAAAGTCAGATCTGGTCTGTTGGTTACTCGGTGGGATCGGGCTTGGTTCGCGGAGATACCAAGCACCGATCCTCGGGCCGAGCTATGGAGGAGAATTATGTAAAGGTGGAAGAAGGTGTAAGATGGGAGATTGATATACCTCCATTGTAGATCGTTCAGATCCCCCTCTGTGGTGATGTCGCCTCCCTCTTCATATAGGGGAGTCACCTCGTAATGGGCCATGATGAGACATCATGGGTGTTGTTGATGAGGGCGTGCTGATGGGGACTGTTGACCCCAATAATCGCCACGCTTTATGGAGAGATGAATGCCATGAAGGCGGGCCATGATTGGCGAGTTTATTGCCATGAAGGCGGTTGCCATGTTTGGCGAGCCATGATGGCTGGAGTGATGGCCATTTAAGTCGGGCCGTTATTGGCGAGAGTGATGACGCTTGGCGGTTGCTATATTTGGTGAATGTTTCCTTGATTTGGGCCCCGATTTCCTCCACTATGGAAGTGGGCAGTCTCTTGGGCCTTCGTCTTGGGTGGAGAAGCGTGGCCCGCCCGTAATATCCTTGGTCCGGGGTCCCAAGGCCGTAGTAGACTTGGCTCCTCCGGGCCCGGTCAAAATAGTCGTAACAATTGCCCACATCTTCCGAGCTCTACCATTGTTGAGGTGGAGGTCGGGAGATGTAGTATAAGGGGGGAGAAGTCACTCTCCCTGTAAAGTTCGATCCGTCTTGCGGAGTTGACTAGTGACGATAGATTGTCGGCCCGAGATTCGTTCGGTTGCGAGGGGAGTCGCCCCTCGACTTACGGCCGACGAAGGAGTCTGTCGGTCAACCGGGGGAGTTTCCCCCGACTTACGGTCGACGGAGAAGTGGGTCGGCCAACCGGGGGAGTTGCCCCCGGCCATTCGACCGATTCATTCGTTCGGTTACGAGGGGAGTCGCCCCTTGACTTACGGCCGACGGAGAAGTGAGTCGGCCAACCGGGGGAGTTGCCCCCGGCCATTCGACCGATTCGTTCGTTCGGTTGCAAGGGGAGTCGCCCCTCGACTTACGGCCGACGGAGAAGTGAGTCGGCCAACCGGGGGAGTTGCCCCCAGCCATTCGACCGATTCGTTCGTTCGGTTGCGAGGGGAGTCGCCCCTCGACTTACGGCCGACGGAGAAGTGAGTCGGCCAACCGGGGGAGTTGCCCTCGGCCCTTCGACTGATTCGTTCGTTCGGTTGCGATGGGAGTCGCCCCTCGACTTACGGCCGAAGGAGAAGTGAGTCGGCCAACCGGGGGAGTTGCCCCTGGCCCTTCGACCGATTCGTTCGTTCGGTTGCGAGGGGAGTCGCCCCTTGACTTACGACCGACGGAGAAGTGAGTCGGCCAACCGGGGGAGTTACCCCCGGCCCTTCGACCGATTCGTTCGTTCGGTTGCAAGGGGAGTTGCCCCTCGACTTACGGTCGACGGAGAAGTGAGTCGGCCAACCGGGGGAGTTGCCCCCGGCCATTCGACCGATTCGTTCGTTCGGTTGCGAGGGGAGTCGCCCCTCGACTTACGGCCGACGGAGAAGTGAGTCGGCCAACCGGGGGAGTTACCCCCGGCCCTTCGACCGATTCGTTCGTTCAGTTGCGAGGGGAGTCGCCCCTCGACTTACGGCCGACGGAGAAGTGAGTCGGCCAACCGGGGGAGTTACCCCGGCCCTTCGACCGATTCGTTCGTTCGGTTGCGAGGGGAGTCGCCCCTCGACTTACGGCCGACGGAGAAGTGAGTCGGCCAACCGGGGGAGTTGCCCCCAGCCCTTCGACCGATTTGTTCGTTCGGTTGCGAGGGGAGTCGCCCCTCGACTTACGGCCGACGGAGAGGTGAGGACCTTATGAACACTTTCGAGGATTCCATGGTGGCGCTTTGCAAGTACTTCGTCCAGCTCAGGTGGATGCAAGAGCTGTTCGGCAAGCGGAGACCCAGCAGCACAGTCGGAGGAGCGGTCTGGATGCTCGAACTTGGACGGTGGTGCTTCGGCCAGATTGGCTCGGCCACGGTCGAAGGTACGGTCTAGATGCTCGAACTCGGACGGCTGTGGGGGTCCGCTCGGCAATGAGGCCGCTCGGCTTGACCGGTAGCTGATCCGGATGACGGATCAATATCCTCGGCAGCTCGGGAGGAGCGCAGGAGCAGTCTGGTTCCCCGACTGCTCGACAGGGCGGCCTCCCATTAAGATCTCTTCTCTGTAGTCCCGAGCGAGAAGTCCAAGAGGCATGCGCCTCCGAATTCGGGGACGGTGCCACCATTATGCTGGTACATGAGCTCTTCCATTTGCAGCACCAGCTTTGTCAGGTCGATCAGCAAGGTCGACAGAGGGATCTATTTGGCGTTGGGCTCGACCGATTTCACATTGTTCCCATCGAGATCACCAGGGAGTATGCGGCCATCGCGGCCATCAGAATATTAAGGGCGAGCGAGTACGGGACGCCAATGAGGATTTTTGAGTTGAAGGCTTTGTCTTCGGACGTGCCGGAGGCGGAAGATGGTCTCGCCTCTGCAGCGGTGGGCTTGGCGACTCCTCGAACCCTGGAACTTAGCTCGGTGCCCTGAAAAAAGGAAACCGTCCTTTCGGGGTCAAAAGAGATAGCGAAGGTCGGAAGCTTCGGTCGATCTCTGACTACGGCTGAAAGCATCAAGCTCCGATGGGGCTTTGGCCTTGATCACCAAGCTCTGAAGGTACTTCGACAGCGGTAAGATCTGCAAGTTCGTTGGAGACGTGGTTGAGTTCGCCCAAAGCTTCGCGGCTCGGGGAAGCTTGCGTGGACTCCACAATAGATCTGTCCCTTTGGGCCTCCGGCCCTATCGAGCACGGGCTAGCCCAGAAATGACCAGTTGGGTTAATGGCTTCAGATCTTGGATCAGTGCTTGGGTCGGGACGCGTGACTTTTAAGCGGGTCGACGGTCTTCCACGCTTTTGATCGGTGCTTTGATCTTTGGGTCGTCGAGCCTCAGAACTCGAAACGGGGTCCTCAGGGCTCATCTTTCTCCCTGGGTGAAGGCAGGTCAAAACATATTTGATGCCACGGCTTGTTTCAAGTGACAGCTTGCAATTTGGTGCATCAACGAGCTGGCGAGGTGAAATATGGAGTCTTCGTCGTCCATATGAGGGTCGGAGAAACTGTCGTTGACCCGCCAACGTGCCCACCATTCTGAGCTTTTTGATTAATGATCTCTGGAGAGAATCAGAGATGTCGGGTCTTCGATTTGAGTCTGGAGGTCCTAACGATGCCCGAGACGCTGGTCGACGACATCCGAGCTGATGGTCGCTTGGTTCCGATCTTAGGGGAAGGCTGGGTGGTTGTGTTCTTGTCGATCCTGTTGGTAGCATTCCTGTATTAACCACTGTAGAAAATATCGCATCCATCCTCCTGGATGGGTCGAGCTCGACAGACTTTGTAAGCTCGGCGAGATGGCTCGGAGGCTCGGCGAGGATGCTCGGCTCGGATGTTTGAATGCCCGGCACGAATGCTCGGCTCGGAGCCTCAGATGCTCATCACGGAAGCTCGAATGCTCGGCGAGATGACTCGGGGGCTTGGCGAGCATGGAGGCCCGACAAGGCGGGTTGCTCAGATCGGATGCTCGTCAGGCCTGGCGCAATCGGTGTTCAGATCCGCTGCTCGTCGAGCACGGCTGGGACTTCGGAGTGGAGGCCGAGGCGACCCGTTTCGACGAGCTTCATGACGGTAAGCTTGTCGCCGTCGAATGTCTCAGAATGAGCTCAATTAGAGGCCTTTGGCAGGGACGAGCATGGTCAGACGGAGACGAACTTGGCCTCCTTATCAAGACAGGCTTGATGCACTTCAGTACCCCAAACAAAACCCAGTCTACATACTGGAACCCATCCATAGCATCCGCCTTTAATCTCGATGCAAGCTTGCAACGGCAACTTCTTCCACCGTAAGATTTGACCAGATCCTTCCACCGTGAGCATGAATTCGGCAGTCTCGCTACGCTCCCCAGAGAGTCCCGTGAGTCCTGAAACCCAAGGTCCCTTCAACGGGAGCCCTCGATCCTATTGGCATCCTCATCTACGCCGGCCTCGCCCTCGTCGTCAGCAGGCATGATTCCGGTGATCCCGAAGCCGAAGTTATCGGAATGATTTGCATGAATAAAGGCTTTGTTGGAAAGGAGATTAGCCATCGCTAGAAAGATCGAGCCTCATTGGATTTGGGGGGGGGGGTTCTTGGGTCGAATTCCCCTTCAGATGGTCGATCTCCCTTGGGTCACCGAGCCCAAAGGCTCAGAGTGCCTGTCTCTCGTCATTAGAGCTTAGTCTTCTCCTAACATGTTGGGTCGATGGCGGAGGTGAATCAGCGCTGGGCTTGATGTGTCATAGATCGACGTGAGGGCTCGGTCGACGCCATGGGCCGAGGTTGATCGAAGCAACGGGTCGAATCTCGGAGGCGATTCCACGTCGGAGCTCGATCTGCCATGGGTTGATGTGAAAGCTCCTCGAGGAAAGGACGGAGGCTTGATCTTTGTCGAAGAACACCTCGATCTGGATCATCCTCCTTCGCTAGGTGATGATGGGAACTCCGTCGACGGATCAGTAGTGGAGTTAGGTCGTCGGAGATGGATCGGAGCTCCCTCGGGGTCGATCGATCGATCGGCAGTCTCCTCTGGTGTTCGATCACCGATCGGGGTGCGTTGATCTCAGTTGACTGGTGTAAGAGGATCTCGATCCATCGCTCTTGGTCGGAAGTTGCACCGGATCTGATGGCGACCTAGCTCCAGGCCGAACTCAAGCTTAGATGCTTGGGTCGAACCTCAGTGAAAGTCGGACGACGACCAGAACCTCGGATCATCCTCCGGTAGCTTGGATTGAGCCCTAATGAGACACGGCTGCTTCAGGTCGCTCTCCGGTGCAGCGCGACAGCTCAGGTCGAACGGTGGATTGATTCTCAGATGGGTCTTTTGATGCGAGCGATGCCCATGATGGAGCGGTGCTCAGATCAATGCAAATGGCAAAGCCATTGTTTGCAAATGATCAACGTCTCGCAAGGAGACTCTTCTTCCATCGCCGAAATGATTCCTGGGAACGCCTCTACTGCTGAAGAGCTTCGTCCTCTGCTGGATATTCGGTGGGGAGCTTAGTTTCCATTCGAGTCGACGACGGGAAGCTCTGTCCTCTGTCGGAGATGGTCGGTAGGTCGGCGTCGACCCAAAGGTAGGTCGCGTGAGCCGCCATCGACTCTTCGAGGCTCGAGCTCGGCTCTTGGAGGAATTCCGATGAGCGAGCTATGGCATACAAGCCTTCCGATCATGAGGATCCTTTTCCCGGGGGCTGCTGATCAATTGAACAGAATGTTTGGCCAAACCATCCAGTGAGTTGATTTATTTCTCCTGTCCCAAGGAATGAATAGTTCAAAGAAGCACATTAGTCCCAACGATTAAATCGAAGGATATTAGGTGGTAAAATATTTTTGGGATCAAAATGAGATTCAGAGGGACGCTATAGGCAGCGCTGATGGTGACCAAATCGCCGGAGATCGAGAGGTGGGCGTCGGTCGCCCGGACCCCACCGAAGGCCATCATCGATTGGGCGACGGTGTATTCGTCGAGAGATCTTCACATTTTGATCAGCTTGTGGGGTTCCGTTATGCCGAGCACATGTATGCATGTTCACTTTAGTAAACATAAAGTGGAAGAGAGGCTGATCAAATACACTGACGCATTTGTCGATGAAATGTTAGCTTAGTCAGGTATAGTAATCCTTCTTAAAAATAGAGAAAGAGATGGTAGAACGAGCCATTGTCGTGTGTATATTGACGTAGGTGTTGACTCATTCCCACAGACGGCGCTAGATGTTTACGCGTGTTTTTTTCACCCGTAAATCGATAGTAGGGAGGCCCGGAGGGTGCGGGGTCAACGCGGTCAAAAAGGGGGCACGTGGGACCTCCGCGTTGCTGTTACGGCCACGTGGGACGGTGATGACCCTTGAGATCGGTCGTGGGCGCGTTCGCTTGGGCAGGAAGGCGCGGTTACGTTCTACGGCGCGCCGAGTGTTAGCCTCGGCGGGACGGCAACCTCCGGGATCGGTTGAAGGCGGGATTGCTCGGTGCGCGGATCTTCGCGTCGGCCCGCCGAATGGTAGCCTCGGCAGAGCGATGCCTCCTGGTGGGGGAGATGAGCGGACTCGAGGACGATGGCGCTCGGCTCCGATTCGGAGGACGCTGAGGGGTAGCCTCGGCGTCGCTGGATCTCCTGGACCTGAATAGACGAGGAAGCTCGTCAGGGTGGTCGGACCTTGGTTCCGACCGTTTCCCCTCCGATGCCAAAGTCAGATCTGGTCTGTTGGTTACTCGGTGGGATCAGGCTTGGTTCGTGGAGATACCAAGCACCGATCCTCGGGCCGAGCTATGGAGGAGAATTATGTAAAGGTGGAAGAAGGTGTAAGATGGGAGATTGAGATACCTCCGTTGTAGATCGTTCAGATCCCCCTCCGTGGTGATGTCGCCTCCCTCTTCATATAGGGGAGTCCCCTTGTAATGGGCCATGATGAGACATCATGGGTGTTGTTGATGAGGGCGTGCTAATGGGGACTGTTGACCCCAATAATCGCCACGCTTTATGGATAGATGAATGCCATGAAGGCGGGCCATGATTGGCGAGTTTATTGCCATGAAGGCGGTTGCCATGTTTGGCTAGCCATGATGGCTGGAGTGATGGACATTTAAGTCGGACCATTATTGGCGAGAGTGATGACGCTTGGGGGTTGCTATATTTGGTGAATGTTTCCTTGATTTGGGCCCCGATTTCCTCCACTATGGAAGTGGGCAGTCTCTTGGGCCTTCGTCTTGGGTGGAGAAGCGCGGCCCGCCCGTAATGTCCTTGGGTCGGGGTCCCAAGGCCGTAGTAGACTTGGCTCCTCCGGGCCCGGTCAAAATAGTCGTAACATGTTGTATGTTGGAAAGTGTGATATTTGGTGGTTGCTAGTAGACGGATTTGGGTTGAAGTTGTGTTCCCTTCTCTTGAACTAAAATGTTGTTGTTGAAGTTATGTTGTTGTTGTTATTGTTGTCGTAGTAGTAGTTGTTTTCGTGTTATTGTTGGCGTTATTATTAATGACTCAACTTAAGGGCAAGGTATTATTATTCACACCTCCCGCGACTAAAGCTAAGTTTATCGAGAACCCATGTGCAAGTGGGCACCCTTGTGTCGATAGCCCTTTTCATTGGTTTAATTTAATGGGAACATGGAACTCTTTATGGAATTGTAGACAAATTGCCCCTTTTTCATGCAAGTTGTGATCTTTATCAAGGTTGATGCACTTGTTATCATTTGAATGAAGTAGTTATGCTTTAGTTGGACATTTCTTCTTGGATCATGTCCAAGGTTACTAATTTCATGGGAAAAATTTGTGCTAATGAGAGTAGCGTTATGCGCTCTTCATTTTGGGTAAAAGAATGGTTGCCAATTAAATTGGTCTATGAGTTTGTTGGGAAAGTGCGAAATTAAATATTAAGGATGTAGAATGTTGCATTTCTACATCAGGATCTTCAAGTGGGTTTTGTTGGTTTTTAATATTAGTGCATGCTAGTTCCAACTTTCCTTACGGCATTATTCCTATGATTCTTGAGCAGTGTTTCACTTTACTTATGATTATGGCAGGTTTATTTTTACATATTACTTATGTTGTAGTTGGGAAATGTTAATAAATACAAGAGAAACTCTGCCGAAATTTTTAGGAGCATTTCCACAACATCCTAAGCATTAGAAACTTAAGTTAGGAATACCACACAATGCCACCTGCGAGCGCCCTTAAATTTCCACTCTAATGAACACCCATTTGGAAAAGTAGTATAAAAGAAAAGGGTTAGCAAGAGGGTCGTTGACAACTTTCAAGTTGGAAGTTTTAGAGAGTGTAGAAACCTTAATTATCATCACCTACAAGTTCCTACAAGCTCCCCTTGTGCAAACCTCAAGTTCCATAACAATTTGGGTTCCGTTCCTATAGAAAAATGTGTCTCTCCATAAACTTGGTAAAAGAGTTTTGTGAACAATCAATTTAAACAAGGATTGTAGTTTTCGTATAACTGTTAGTAAGCCCAAGCTTACTTAGGAAGTACTACTTGAGGTACTTCAAGAAATCTTGAAAACTTAAGTTCCTAACAACCCATAACTTGTTGCAGGATGCATTTGCATAGCCATAGGTACTCCATGTCATTATGGTTGTGAGGTGAATGACATAACTTGGTTTTTATTGAGGGATGCAATATCAGACGTGGTTGCTATTAGTCATGGTACATTGGTTGATGTTGTAACGTTGGGTTCAGTTTTTCTTGATATTGCATTTGCCTTCCTTATATATAGTACTCACTTTGTTTTGCAGGCTTTCCCTTGCCGTAGGTATGCAGTTTGTTATTGATGTCATTTGCATTTCCATGTGAATTTGCTATGATATGTCATGAGCTAACTCTATAATATGGCTTAATGCATTGTACCTTTGTGAACCATGTGAGTTGGGTTGGACATCCTACTGGGTCACGCTGTGACGTGTCCCGTGGTTATTTTTCAGGTGTTGGGCAGTTGGAGATTCTGGGAGTTGGAGGCCCACCAATACAGTGGTTGGAGTTGGATGGAGATGAGGATCTTTAGAGAGTGAGAGAGTTTGGGCAGTGTTATTGTACTCTAGCACGTTGTGGGATCATGTTGTATATATGAGATATGTAGTGATGATGCTAATTTTGGATAGTTGTGTATTTATATGTATCAGAGTTTATTTATATTTCCAGGTTGAGCTGTTGTCCCTTGCGTTTTGTGTTTGTTGTCTGGTATGCTTCAGGTACTATCCAGCAGTGCGCAGTGGGCCTGCCTGTGTTTTGAAATTTTGCATTTCCTTCGTAACACCCGCCTCTTCGGGAATACTTGATACGGATTCGCACTTATCGGGTATCCGGGGGAGCGGGACGTTACAACTTTCAAGCGCTTCAAGGCTGAAGTCAAAAATAGCACTAGCAGATGTATTAAGTGCTTAAGATATGATAATAGGATTGCAAAGCCCGAAGAATTTGTGGACTATTACAAGGAGATTGATATCAAAAGACACTTCACAAATATCTATACACCAGAACAGAACGGGGTTTCAGAAACAATGAATCGAACCATTCTTGAACGTGCTAGATGTATGAGGAGCAATGCAGGTTTAGAAGAAGAGCTTTGGGCCAAATCAGTGGCCATGGCTTGCTATCTTGTAAACAAATCTCCTTCAGCAAAATTAGATGGCAAGGCTCCACGAGAGGTATGGTCAGGTATTCCTTGTGATTATTTAGATTTTTAAGATTTTTGGTTGTAATGCTTATGCGCCCCAAGTTGCCAGTGAAATAAGTTACAGTCGAAGTCTAGAAAATGCATCTTTGTATATTACAGCGAGGGGGTGAAAGGATATCGACTTTGGGGACTTATTGATAAGAGGATCTTCACCAGCAGAGATGTACATTCCGATGAGTCAAGAATTCTTTGTAAAGAAAGCATCATCACTAGTAATGAGCTAGATGAACTTTCACATAATGTGGAGTTTCATTTGATCGAGTCAGATGATAAGCTGGTAAACAACAACCCTGATGATCAGACTCCGAATCATGCTGATAAAAATGCTGATAATGCACCCGAAATTTGCATTGATGATAGCCTGGTGGAGGACCATGGAGTTGCACACAATACACCCAGGCAAGAACATCATTTGCCTAGCCTTCTTAAGGACTATGTTGATCCAAGCACAATGAATGCACTGATAACAGATGACTCGTCTCAAAAGATGTGAGCGCTACTCCCAAGTTTAGGAGATCGAACAAGTAATAAAGTCTTGTTGAGTCCAATTATCGTATCCATAGGACAACTGACCTATAAAACCATGAATTTCAGTTTATGAAAAGTACTAACACGATAAGAAAGTACCACCTTTCGAGGATGAAATAATGGCGTCGAGAGTTTTAAATGCTAAAACAATCCTAAGATAACTACAGAAAAGTCGATACTAAGATACCAACGTGAAGAGTATGTGCTGGTCGTGATTTCGTTAGGGTGTTTGTAATCAATGATTATTAATTTCTTTTCTATAACTCAATGCTTCATCCGGTTAGGGCATGAGAATGTCAGAAAGTATGGTGATGAAGCGCATAAAATAGTGTCAATGAGTAATCAAGTAAATTATCGATTTCATAAAGAAATAAGCACAAGTGCCCTCTTGGATCACGATACGTCCGCTGGGATCACACACAAATAAGCATTAATATGGTCATATTCGATTTAAGCATGCTCACGTCGACAATGATCACACAAGATATAAAGAAGACGTAGAAATCGATAAAATACTTGATATGACGTGAAAATAGGGCGAAAATATATTAGCATCAAAGACCATATAACCATAACTATGTCACAACCAATGCATATAAGAATTAGCCCATCATTGAGAGAAAAGATTCAATCTTTATACATAAAAACATCATCTTTAGTCTCTAATACAAGAATCTAATCTAATGCAATAAGAAAGTTGAGATTTTTATCACCAAAGCCTTCAATTAAACCCTAAAATCCAGTTCAAAGCTACTGCAGATTTTTCTTGCTATTGCGGCCTCCTCACTGACGTCCCCCTTCGAAAGAAAAAAATTTCGAGTATTTTTGTGAATTTTTCGGACGTCATTTAATCTCCAAAAGTCCCCAAAACCGCGTTTATATTGGCGAAGGATTCCTAATGGGTTTAAGATTCGAAACGGGTCAAAACACATGCCCAAACAAACTCTATAGTACCGCGGTGATGTAGCCGCTACAGTACCGCGTGTACTGTAGCGATTAATATTATTTTTTATTTTCTTCTATTTTTGGGTCCTTTCCCCTTCAAAAATTCATTGAAAATTGTAGATAATTCCAAAAATCTCCAAAAATAGCTATTGGAACCAGAAAATTATAATCGTTAACATGAAAGAGAAAAATCAGAAAACCAGAAAATTTAAGGATGCTTCAAGAATAAATATTTTGCTCAATAAACAGTAAAAATCCAATAATAGAAGATATTTCAGAAAAAATCAAAATACCATAAAATGATGGACAAATGATAATCCATATATGGTAAAAATATGTAATATTTGACCTTAATCAACAGAGGAGAACGAACCAGAAGTATTCCAAGAAGATATTGCTTGTGATGAAGCTACTTAATGGAAGAAAGCAATGCAAGAAGAAATGGTTGCAGTTCATAAAAATCAAACTTTGGTCGAATTACCTAAGAATCGAAGATCATTGGGATGCAAATGGGTATACAAGATCAAGACGGTCTCAAATGGCAATGTAGAGAGATATCGAGCAATGTTGGTTACCAAATGTTTCTCTCAAAATGTAGGTATTGATTTCTTTGAAGTATTTTCTTCCATTGTTAAGCACACTTCCATTCGAATTATGTTCAGTCCTGTTGCTATGTACAATCTAGAACTTGAGCAATTAAACGTCAAAACTACCTTCTTGCATGGAGACCTAGAAGATGAGGTTTATATGCTGCAACCTCCAGTTTTGTCAAGAAGGGTGAAGAGAATTTGGTGTGCAAACTTAAGAAATCTTTATACGGATTAAAGCAACTTCAAGGCAATGGTACAAGAAATTCGAAACATTCATCATAAATCTTGGTTATTCTCAAAGTGACTATGACCATTGCATTTATTACAAACTATTCAATGATGGGTCATATGTCATGTTGGCGTTGTACCATTGCCAGCATGGGCAAAAACTGATGAAGAGAAAGTGTTAAATAAATTCAACATGGACAATGTGAAAGCAGTCCAAACTCAGCCTGGAAATTAGTTCAAAGATCTGTCTTGCGATAATTGTCTGAAGATTGATGAAGAGAAGTAGAAGAAGCAGCACTGCCCTTATTCAAGTTTGCTTGGCATCCTAATTAATGTTTGCCATGATTTGCACTCATCCTGACATTGCGCATGTGTTGGTGTTCTTAGTAGATTCATGGAGAGCCAGGAAAAATACATTAGGAAGCTACGAAATGGGTACTTCGTTACTTGAGAGGCACCACAAATTATTGAATTACCTATGGCAGAGGAGAAAAGGTGATGTGGGGCTATGCTGATGCAAATCATGCTGGAGATTTAGACAGAGGCAGATTAACCACTGGATACTTGTTTTGTTTTGGAAAAGGTGCAGTCAACCAAATGTCAAGGTTACAACGTACAGTTCTCTTTCCACTACAAATTCAGAATATATGACTTTGGCAGAAGCTCGTAAAGAATCTGAATGGATACAAGGTCTGATGGGTGAGATTGGGATTGAGTCCAAGCACATGACATTGTTTTTATGATAGTAAAAGTGCCACTGATTTGGCAAAGGATCCGATTTATCACAAGTGAACTAATCATACATGGGTGTGATATCACTATATTTGACGGCTTTCTAAAGAAGGTTTAGTTTGTGTGACTAATATTGCGACTGAGAAGAATTTAGTAGACCTGTTCACCAAATCAGTTTTAGCAGAGAAGTTGGATTGGACTATGACTTCTTTGGGCAGCAAAGTGTAATGATGGGCATGATTGAGGCCAGAAGCTAAGTGTTCTTCTGGCGAAGACGAAAGGTTGTAGCAATTCACATAGGATAAGTTTTGTGGAAGATGACTTGCATGGAGACATTGTTCAAATCTCATCAAGGTGTAGTTTGTTGAATTATGACTCGGTTTGCCCAAAAGTCATCTTGTGTTCGTGACTCTTGGAAATGTGTCCTTTGAAGTCCAAGGTGTATGACTCTTGGAAATTAAAGAAAGGTGTCCTTTAGGGTTGGAACATGAATAACGGTGTCCTTTAGGGTTGGAACATGAAGAATGACTCTTGGAACTTGAAGCAAGATGTCCTTTGGGATTCAAGGGGGTTCCTACATGGATGCTATAAATACATGCACAATGAACTTGAGGAAGATGTATCAGATCCAAATAGTGAAGAGTGTTATGAGTATACTTGTCGTGTGAGTTTGCTCTTATGTGTAATCTTTTCCTTAATTATGAAGATATCTAACTGTCACGCCCCGCTTTCCAATGTACTTAGGAGCGAGGATGCGAGCGGGTTCGCATGGGCTGGAGCGGTGAAGCTCGAACCCAATAAGCGTCTGTGAATAAAACCTTTCGCAGGAACTTGCATGCAATTCAGAGCAACAGAGATACTATGAATTTAAAAGCCAACATCTAAATAGAGTTCACAATAATAATAAGGGCCTCCAGCATGGCCTACAACAACAAAGTTTTACATAGGTAGGTACACACCCTACAAAAAAGCAGTAAACGAAGTAAACTAAACAGCAGCAGATGTAACTCAGCAACAGCTATTCCTCAGCAGGGAGGACTTCTGAATCAGTGGAATCCTGGTCTAATGGATCAGATTGGTCAAGCAACTTGTTCTCAAAGTACTCTGTCCCTTGACCAGACATACATTTCAAATAACATGGAAATGTATGTCAGCAAGGGTCCTTGGCAAACAAAAGTTATGAGTAGGACCCTTGGCAAGGTTTTCAAAAACTTTACATTGCAGTTAAAACATTTATAATGACAATTGTAATTTAAAAACATGACAGTTCTAGTAAAAGTGAAAACATGGCAGATTTTGTATTAGCATAGCAATTTTATTATAAGAGGAAGCAGAAACAACAATTATAAAATATGATACATGGCAGTTCTATTTAAAAGTAAATCGTAGCAGTTCTAAGCATTTCAATAGAGCATTTCAATCTATTCCAAAGTGTGTTTAAGTGCGTGACTAAGGTTCATGTCTTTAGACGGCTAGTAAGTGAATCAACCTTCAGGTGCCCCCTGAGAGGTGACCCTTGTACTACCGGCTAGTGCCCGTGACCCAACCCCACCCAAGTGTAATAACGGACACGTGCCAGACTAGCCAAACCGGCCGACGGGAATAGCCAAATCTTGGCATGCAATAACTAGGAGCCAACCGCGTGCAATATCTATGAGCCAACGGCGTACAATATTTTATGAGTTTCAAACAGTTCAAAATATCCATACATACCCAGAAATGTTGCAATTTACAAAGTATGGTCATTTTAATTATTAAGGTGTCCACACGCACACACACACACAAATTTTTATCTTAAAGATATACAAAAAATTAGACATGCATTTTTGAATGAAACAGTATTTGAAACGTCTGAAAAATGCACACTTACTTGACTGAGATGAGTTTGGGTGTCCAAGCAATTGGAAAAGACGCGATGTATCTGTGTCATTAAAGTCGTGTTATTAAGTTAAGCTTGATTTAGCTAATAACATAATGTATTGATATCATTCTGTTAAAACTCCGCTCTCTCTTTTTCATCTCGTGCTAGATGCAACAAAAGATTAGTCCTTTGTCCTTCTCGCGAACCACGGGAGCGCACAGCGCCCAGAAGAGCAAAGCTCATTTCCTTCCAGGGTAAAGCAGCGCATCAAAAAGGGCTGGCCCGTCAAAAGTCCGGTTCCTTCGCGAACGAAGTTCAGAATCAACAAGGGTTCGTAGAACGAAGGGAGTGTACAACTGGGGCGCAGCCCCGCTTTTTTGTTGGAGAGATAGAATGGTCACGAAGTTCGAGACAAAGGAAAAAAGAAAAGTTTCTCTATTTTCTATTCGTTTTGAGACATTATGGCTTTGGGGTAGACACCGGTAACAAAGAAGGAATCCATAAAAACTTGGGATTCGACAAGCTGTGTTCTATGGTTTGACGTTGTTCCGGTCGAGCACTCTCTTTTCTTTGACCGTCTGACCAACCCGTGAAGTGAGGCTGGACCAGGGCCTAGACTAGTTGAATGAATCTATGCCCTCTTCCATTCTCAGGCACGGAAATTGCTGGCCAGCGCCCGCTCAACTCATAATACCACTTATATAATGTTACCTAACTTAATAAATATTAATATATCATATATCATCTAACCGTAACAAAGCATGACATATACTAATCACTTGTACTTATATAATAACAAGGTATATACAATTATACTCTTAAAGAGTAACTAACTTTTATAACGCTTATAATTTAAAACTACATAAAATAATTCTTACTTTATCCTGACACTCTGCCACCTTCCCCTTCTTATCTTCTCTCGTATTTCTTATTCGTTCGTTTCTTTTACAGAGAAGGGGAGCGATCGAGGGACACGGCTAGGCAAAGGGACGGTGTACGGCGACGGGCGGCCAGGTGGCGCGGGCGGCGGCGACTGCGCTGTGGCGGCGGTGCGCACAGCGCAGGGGCGACGCAGCCTGGGGAGGGTGGCGGTGAACTGCAGGCGAGGGGTACGGCAGTGCGCCGAGAGGAGGGGGAGGATACGGGAAAGGGGAGGGGAAGATTAGGGGGTGGGTTTGATTCTTACTCCTTCCCTTTTGTTTAGTTTCTTTTCTGAGAATTCTTTTAGGAATAGGGTTTTTTTGTAGAATAGGGGGCGGCTGGGAGAGATTAGGAGATGTATGGTTGATAGGATTAGGTTAGGGTATGCATTTATTTTGGGATTGCTATCCCTTTGCTTTTTTTTTCTTTTGATTGTGTAGTGTAGGTTACGTGAGGGAGAGGGTAGGATTTATTATATAATAGATTAAAGAATTTGTTTAGTCATTGTGATAATTAATGTAGCCATTAATGGGAAAAATGCGGAGATGAACCAGGGTTTGTATTAGGTGGTGGTTGGTTTTGACCAATTGAAGGGGAAGGTATCCGGGTTTAAGAATTTAAAACGTGAGCCTAAATTTTAGATGAAGCTGCCGACGGGAAAGGATAATTAGGATAATAAGTTAATTAGTAAAACTTTAATTAACTAATGTAAGTAGGTATAACTATAAATTACAATATTTTAATATTAAAATATCGACTTTCATAAACGATTCCGGAAAATTACAAAACAAATAGCCACGGATTCGTCTCGTTGCGAGGATTACGAATACAGAAAAATTCATTTACTTAATTTGAAGTCGCTTGAAATCGTCTAGTTATGAAAATAAAAACACAGGCCGTTACATTGTACCCACCTTAAGAATAATTCCGCACTCGGAATTCTTATCAACTAAGGAGCAGGGAACAAATATGGATAACACTCTCGCATTTAATCTTCCCGCTCCCAGGTGGACTCTCCTGGCGAGTCGCGACACCACATCACTCTCACGAGACCGACGACCTTGTTCCTGAGCGTCGTCTGACGTCGGTCTAAGATCTGCACCGGCTGTTGCTCATAAGTCAGGTCCGGTCGAACCGTAATTTCTGAATAATCGACAGCGTGTGACGGGTCACTGATGTAACGACGCAGCTGAGAAACATGAAAAACGTCATGTACTCCCTCTAAGGATGGTGGTAGTGCTAAGCGATAAGCTACCTCTCCAACTCGCTCTAGCACATCGAAGGGTCCAATAAATCTCGGACTAAGCTTGCATCGCTTCCTGAAGTGGATCACTCCTCGATTCGGAGAGATCTTCAGGAACACATGATCACCGGCCTTGAACTCAAAAGGACGACGTTTAGCATCAGCCCAATGCTTGTACCGATCCTGAGCAATCTGAAGCTTGTCCCTGATATCTCGCATAACATCAACTGCTTCGATTATCATCTCTGGTCCCAACAGCTCTCTATCACCAATGTCATCCCAACTCAGTGGCGATCGACATTTCCTCCCGTAGAGAGCAGTAAATGGAGACATGCCAATACTTGCCTGGTAGTTGTTGTTGTAGGAGAACTCCACCAGGTGTAGGTGATCTTCCCACGAACCCTTGAGATCCAATATGCAAGCTCTCAACATGTCCTTCAATATCTAGATAGTGCGCTCCGACTGTCCATCAGTCTGTGGATGATACGCAGTACTGAAGCTCAAACTGGTACCCAGATTTTTCTGTAAACTCTTCCAGAATTGAGACGTGAATCTCGTGTCCCGGTCGAAGACGATACTCACGGAAACTCCATGCAATCGCACAATCTCCTGTACAATTATCATTCACATCACGATAGGCACTAGAAAGAAGTCATAAAGGTATGAGAAAGATATTTACCTCCATATATGTCTTCGCCAGTATCTCCATAGATTGTCCCACTCGGAAAGGAATGAAATACACAGACTTGGTCAATCGATCAACGATAACCCAAATCACGTCATTTTGCTTGGTGCTCCGAGGTAGTCCAGTTACAAAGTCCATGGTGATGTGCTGTCACTTCCACTCCGGAATCGACAGAGGTTGAAGCAATCCAGCAATACGATGGTGTTTAGCCTTCACTTGCTGACACACTAGACACTTGGCGACGCTCCGAGCTATGCTCCTTTTCATACCATGCCACCAAAAATTCAGACGGAGATCCTTATACATCTTGGTACAGCCAGGATGAATGGAATATGGAGAGCTATAAGCTTCATTCATCAGCTCATCTCTGATATCGCCTGAAGGTACGTGGATCCTACTCCCGTATCTCAAGGAACCATCCTCATGAATGATAAAGTCCGTCCGAAGTCCAGCTTCAACTTGCTCTCGGATCCTCAGCAGTTTATCATCTCCAGACTATGCAGCTTTGATCCGATCCACTATCGTCGACTGAATCTGCATATTCATTAATGACGATGTGACTCCACGTAACACAACCTCTGTGCTCATCTCACGCAGATCCTGTTGTAACCTCCACTGGACTGTAAGAGTCATAACCGCTTGAAGTCTGCTCAAAGCGTCAGGTACAACATTAACCTTCACTGGATGATACTGGAGGTCGATGTTGTAATCAGCCATCAGCTCTAACCATCTGCGCTGTCTCATATTTAACTCCTTCTGAGTAAAAATATATTTCAAACTTTTGTGATCAGTGAAAATCTTCACTTTCTCACTCAGTAAGAAATGTCTCCAAACCTTCAAAGCGAAGATGACAGCAGCTAACTCCAAGTCGCGAGTCGGGTAATTCTTCTCGTGGATCTTCAACTGTCGAGAAGCGTAACTGACTACATGACCGTGCTGATGTAGAACACATCCAAGAACTTTTCCCGAGGCATCACAAAAGATCTCGAATCCCCCAGTTCTTTCTGGAATAGCCAGAACTGGTGCAGATGTCAGCTTTGCTTTCAAAGTCCCAAATGCCTGCTCACAAGATTCTGACCAAACAAACTTGACGTCCTTCCTCGTCAGTCGTGTCATGGGCTCTGCTATCCTCGAGAAATCCTGAATGAATCGACGGTATTAACCCGCCAATCCTAGGAAACTCCGGATGTCTGATGCTGACCGAGGGGTTGGCTAATTTCTGACTGAGGTAATCTTCTCTGGATCGACCGAGATACCTGTTTTGTAATTTTCCAGAATCGTTTGTGAAAGTCGATATTTTAATATTAAAATACTATAATTTATAGTTATACCTACTTACATTAGTTAATTAAAGTTTTACTAATTAACTTATTATCCTAATTATCCTTTCCCGTCGGCAGCTTCATCTAAAATTTAGGCTCATGTTTTAAATTCTTAAACCCGGATACCTTCCCCTTCCATTGGTCAAAATCAACCACCACCTAATACAAACCCGGGTTCATCTCCCCATTTTTCCCATTAATGGCTACATTAATTATCACATTGACTAAACAAATTCTTTAATCTATTATATAATAAATCCTACCCTCTCCCTCACGTAACCTACACTGCACAATCAAAAGAAAAAAAGCAAAGGGATAGTAATCCCAAAATAAATGCATACCCTAACCTAATCCTATCAACCATACATCCCCTAATCTCTCCCAGCCGCCACCTATTCTACAAAAAACCCTATTCCTAAAAGAATTCTCAGCAAAGAAACTAAACAAAAGGGAAGGAGAAAGAATCAAACCCACCTCCCTAATCTTCCCCTCCCCTTTCATGTATTCTCCCCCTCCTCTCCGTGCGCTGCCGTACCCCTCGCATGCAGTTCGCCGCCGCCCTCCCCAGGCTGCGCCGCCCCCCTGCGCCGCGCGCGCCGCCGCCCACGCCACCTGGCCGCCTGTCGCCGTACATCGTCCCCTTTCCTAGCCGTGCCCCTCGATTGCTCCCCTTCTCTGTAAAAGAAACGAAGAAGAAATAGGAGAGAAGATAAGAAGGGGAATGTGGCAGAGTGTCAGGATAAAGGATTACGAATACGGAAAAATTCATTTACTTAATTTGAAGTCGCTTGAAATCGTCTAGTTATGAAAATAAAAACACAGCCGTTACACTTGCTGTCGGCTTTCAGTGGACGTAGCTCACATATTGTGAGTAAACCACTTAAATCTTGTATGCATTGCTTGGTTTATTTCTTACCCATTTCACTTGTGTGTGTGATTACAATTTGATCCTGCTTCTGCTATTATCTTACGTGGTGTTATGTCCTAATAGAATCCTTTTCACTATGGGCAAATGAATCAGGTTTAGTTGGCACAAACACCAGAAATTTTAATGGCTCAAAGGGGAGGTGTATTTAGGTTTTTTGGGATGGCATACATGTTTTGATTCAATCTCAAAAATGAAATAGGAAGTTGAGTCATATCCATTTCCACTCCCACCTTTTTGTGATGACAACTATTGGGGAGAATGAAATTCAAGGGGCATCATCAAAATCAAGGGTGCATTAATTCAGGGGAGTATGCAGTGTCAAGGGAAATAAGATTTTAATTATTTTTAAAGTTACTTAAGTTTGTTGATTTTGATTGATATGTTTGTCATTATCAAAAACGGAGAGAATATTGGGTATGGGATTTCCCGATACAAGTTTTGATTATGAGCAAATATTGTTTTGTGGTCTAATGAATTTCATTAAGTGTGACAAGCTAAATTGGACCAAGTGAACTTACTCAAGATTGCTCAAGAACAAAAGATAATGATCTCAAATCAAAGCGTGGCAAATGATGTTGGTGTGACTCGAATTAGTCATCAAAAGGAAGTGAATAAGTCTAATGCAAAATTATGTAATTTGTTGTAACATTTTATTTCTTGTCTTAAATATTATGTAATGTCTTGAACATGTCACATACACTCACATGAAACCATATGTAAACAATTAGAATTAATATGTATTAAATTGATAGGTAAAACCTAAATTTCATAGCCAAACATTAGTTTTCTGGGTAAACTAGTCGACCAATCTGATACCTGGTCGACTAGAACTGATATAAGGTTTCACCCTAGTTTGGCTAAATGATTAGTCGACAAGAGTATATGGACTAGTCGAATGATTTATTGATTAGTCGACTAGCCAAAATATTCTAGTCGACTAGTCCAACATGCAGACATTAGCCTCTGCACTTTGGAATTTTTAGTCGACTGGCGTACATTGCCTAGTCGACTAGTCAAGTCCTAGTCGACTAGGTGATGACTACTAGTCGACTAGAACTAATCGTATCAGCTTTTCCAACTAGCCGGTGGGAAAGGGTTTTTTGGTATTTCTTTTAGCCAGTTTTCTCCTTATATATGTGGATGATCTCAGGTCACTTAGATATGATTTTAGATGGAATAAAATGAAAAATAAGAAGAGAAAGAAAAAGTGAAGATCCTAACATCCCCAACGCTTTTGCTCTCAAACTCTATTCTTTTGAGCATTATTTCTGCTTTCCCAACGATTAAATCCTATGGAGTAGAAATACAAATCTCTAGCCACACTACAATCACATTGTGCTTCATCTTCAAGGCGTAGGAAAGTTGTAATATTTAAGATTCGAAGTTGTAAATTTATGAATTCAAAGAGGAGAGGTGTTGGTGGTGTGAAAGGTGTTGATAACAGTGGAGAGGCGTTGGTCCATTCATCGGCTAGTGGTGATATTGGCATGTTGTACTATTCCTGGAATAATTGATTTGTCCTATTGTTGATGTGAGACTGGATGTAGGGCACAGGGTGCCTGAGACACGATAAATCGCACTGTTTGTGAATGTCTTAATTGGTTTGCTTTTCTATATCTCTTGGTGTTATTATCTTTATCTTGCACTTATGTTTATATTTTCATTGTGCATATATTAATAGTTGTAAGCCATGTGACCCATCAATTGGTATCAGAGCTTGGTGTTTGGATGACGTCAACAAGCAATATGTTTTCTCAAAGAGAAGATCAATCGAGACGCTAATGTTTGGCCACTTCCCATGCGGTCAATGGAAGAATCAAATGAAGTACTACATTATATCCATTGACTATGATTTATGGAGTCTCATGGAGAAACAATATTCAAACCGACATCATCCGCTTCAAAGTGATCTAGTGAAGAGAAACGAATGGCCAATCTCAATGATATGGTAATGAAAATATTAATTTCTTCATTATCTAACAAAGTTTTAAGTTATGTATCAGGGGTTACCATGACCAATCAATTGTGGCACATGCTTGATGTTTTTGAAGAATCTACCTCCATTAATGCATCAACCTCAAATAATGAAGAGGAGGAACAACCAATGGACATGTCTATTGTGTGCTTTATGGCACAAGATGACATTGAGGTAAACTCGACCTTCACTATTGATTGTGGTGATTTCATTAAGTTTTTACTTAAGTTTGATAGTTTAAATATCTTGTATAAATCTTTTTAAAAAGAGCTTAAATCTTTGAAACATGATCATGATAAGTTGAAAAATGAACATAGTACTTTGACGAATGATTATGAGTATTTAAAGATTGAACATCAAACTTTAGTTCATGATCATGATATTTTGAGTAATGAGCATCGTATTCCTATTTCTAAGTTTAATGTTGCTACTTTGATTTTTGAAAAAATAAAAGTTTAAAATGAAAGAATAGTTGTAGAAAATACTTTGCTCATAAAAGAATGTGATAGTATAAATGATATATCTTTGAGTATGTTGAAAAAAGAAGAGCTTGTTATTAAATGAGATAATTTGATTAAGAGCAATGTTTGCTTAAGCACAACTTTTTCATATAAGCACAATTCTATATCTAGAAATGTTTTGGTGCTAATAATGAAAAGAATCAAGTTAAAAAGAATTTGCATGCTGAATGTGATAGGAAGAATTATGCTTTTATGTACAATAAATTTCAATGCAAAAAGAATGTGAAATTCAATCTTTTAAATAATTCTATTCAAAAGTTGGATTTTATGAATCATATGTTTATGCATCCTTTTATTAAGAAGAATTACATGCCTAAACATAAATTGCATGATAAGATATGTGTTCCAAAGAATTTGGATCAAATTGATAGTGATGCATATATACATAATGTTGTGAAAAATAAACATGAATTTATAAATTCTTTGTATATGCATGCCAGGAAACCAAACCCTAATCAGATTTGTGTTCGTATTGGATAATATTCTTTGAACTCATAATATTTGGGTATCCATAGTTTTCATGTTTACCTTGTCAATACCCAAATTTAGGCTAGAATTTAGATTAAAATAATATAGTATCGGATAAGATTATTGTTATAAATTTTTAAACCCCACTGACTAAACCTAATGATCCTAAATGATTAGGATACCAAGCTCTGATATCTTATTTTCAATTATATAGTGTCGAGTTGTACTTTCCTTTGTAAAAGGGGTATTTGCGTTGTTGGAAATTCCTAGTTTGGTGTAACTAGGTGGTTAGGAAACCCTAGCGAGTGAAGATATTTAATTGTATTGCGTTTGTTAATAGTGGATTAAAGCCCGAGGAAGGTCAGGGACTGGACGTAACTAGGATGTGGGGAACCAGGATAAAATCTCTATGTTTGCGGTGTACTTACTATCTTTTGATTATTACTTGCTCAATGTGGCTCATTTTAAATTTCCGCTGCACCTTAACTATTTCTCTCATTGTAAGATCTATCTATACTTGTGTTGATTAAGTACTAAGCAAGGTAACTCCGCGTGGAGACTTAGGCAACTAATAGAAGGGGTTTGACGCAAATTTATTTATTTATTTTACACCACTATTAAACTTCATTCTAGTGTTGTTTGCCATTCACTGGATCACACACGCCCGCCCACCTACAAGTAGGATCGACAAAATTTACTTGGAGAAACCTCGTAGCTATGGTTTTGATGTGCATCAAGTGTCTAGCAATGAGGAGCCTTAGAAGAATTATCGACCATATACGATTGAATCACCGCGGAATCCTGAAATTGTGTCTTAATGCTAGACACAATTTCAAGATTCAGTGGTCCTTCAAATATCATATA
>JAULAV010008021.1:0-24998 GCA_030789695.1 Scilla litardierei | reverse complement strand
ATCGTCATCTAGTCGGTCGGTGCCCCTTCTTACACCGGCTAATAAGCACCAAAAGTTCCGATACGGAGCGCGGAGCTCCGGGATCGATTCCTAAGACTCCTAGGCTTGATCTAATAGTAAGATACGACTGTTATGAAGCCCGTCACGAATGACTTGCTCTGAAATCGACGATCCTAAGGAAGAAACGAGAAAACACGACGAAACGATCAAAAATGAAAGCTACGGAGACGAAAACCACACAAAAGGAGAAAATCCATCAAAACATATATTATATTATAATAAATCCAGATACATGAAAACCAGTCGTTACAAAAGGCCTAGTATGAAGCTATATCCATCCACGCACACGACGGGCAATATTACGCTAGGTTGTGCGTGTCGTGCGTGGGGTTAAAAGGCCTAGTCTGAAGCAATATCCATCCGCGCGCACAACATGCAAAATTACGCCCCATTGGGTGCGTTGTGCGCGTGGGTTAAAAGGCCTAGGCTGAAGCAATATGCATCCGCATGCACGACGGGCGAAATTACTCCCCACTGTGCGCATCGTGTGCGGGGGTTAAAAGGCCTAGTATGAAGCAATATCCATCCACGCACACGACCGATAATATTACGCCAGGTTGTGCGCGTCGTGCGCGAGGGTTAAAAGACCTAGGCTGAAGCAATATCCATCCGTGCACACGACGGGCAAAATTACGCCCCGTTGTGCGCGTCGTGCGTGGGGTTAATAGGCCTAGGTTGAAACAATATGCAGCCGCACGCACGACGGAAAAAATTACGCCCCGTTGTGCGCGTCGTGCACAGGGGTTAAAAGGCCTAGTATGAAGCAATATCGATCCGCGCGCACGACGGGTAATATTACGCCAGGTTGTGCGCATCGTGCGTGGGGGTTAAAAGGTCTAGTCTGAAGCAATATCCATCCGTACGCACGACGGGCAAAATTACGCACCGTTGTGTACGTCGTTTGCGTGGGTTAAAAGGCATAGGCTGAAGCAATATGCATCTGCACACACGACGGGAAAAATTACGCCCCGTTGTGTGCGTCGTGCGCGGGGGTTAAAAGGCCTAGTATGAAGCAATATCTATCCGCCCGCACGACGGGTAATATTGCGCCAGGTTGTATGCGTTGTGCGCGGGGGTTAAAAGGCTTAGTCAGAAGCAATATCCATCCACGTGCACGACGGACAAAATTACGCCCAGTTGTGCACGTCATGCGCGAGGGTTAAAAGGCTTAGGCTGAAGCAATATGCACCCACGCGCACGACGTCAAAATTACGCCCCGTTGTGCGCATCGTGCGCGGGGGTTAAAAGGCCTAGTATGAAGCAATATCCATCCGCGCGCACGACGGGTAATATTACGCTGGGTTGTGCGCATCGTGCGCGGGGGTTAAAAGGCCTAGTCTGAAGCAATATCCAACCGAGCGCATGGCAAGCAAAATTACGCCCCGTTGTCCGCGTCGTGCGTGTGGGTTAAAAGGCCTAATCTGAAGCAATATGCAGCCGCGCGCACGATGGGCAAAATTACGCCCCGTTGTGCGCGTCGTGCGGGGGGGTTAAAAGGCCTAGTATGAAGCAATATCCATCCGTGCGCACGACAGACAATATTACGCCAGGCTGTGAGCGTCGTGCGTGGGGTTAAAAGGCATAGTCTGAAGCAATATCAATCCGCGCGCTCGACGGGCAAAATTACGCCTCGTTGTGCACGTCGTGTGCATGGGTTAAAAGGCTTAAGCTGAAGCAATATGCATCCGTGTGCACGATGGGCACAATTACGTCCCGTTGTACGCGTCGTGCGCGGGGGTTAAAAGGCCTAGTATGAAGCAATATCGATCCGCGCGCACGACAAGCATTATTACGCCAGGTTGTGCGCGTCGTGCGCGGGGGTTAAAAGGCCTAGTCTGATGCAAAATCCATCCGTGCGCATGACAGACAAAATTATGCCACGTTGTGCACGTCGTGCGCATGGGTTAAAAGGCATAGGCTGAAGCAATATGCACCCGCGCATACGACGTGCAAAATTACGCCCCGTTGTGCGTGTCGTGCTCGAGGTTTAAAGGCCTAGTATAAAGCAATATCCATTCACGCGCATGACGGGGAATATTACGCCGGGTTGTGCATGTCGTGCGCAGGGGTTAAAAGTCCTAGACTGAAGCAATATCCATCCGCGCACATGACAGGCAAAATTATGCCCCATTGTGCGCGTCGTGTGCATGGGTTAAAAGGCATAGGCTGAAGCAATATGCAGCCGTGTGCACGACGGGCAAAATTACACCCCGTTGTGTGCGTCGTGCGTGGGGGTTAAAAGGCCTAGTCTGAAGCAATATCCATCCGCGCGCACGACGGGCAAAATTACGCCTCGTTGTGCGCATCGTGCGCGGGGGTTAAAAGGCCTAGTATGAAGCAATATCCATCCGTGCGCACGACGAGCAATATTACGCTAGGTTGTGCACGTCGTGCGCAGGGGTTAAAAGGCCTAATCAGAAGCAATATCCATCCGCGCGCATGACGGGCAAAAATACGCCCCGTTGTGCGCATCGTGCGCGTGGGTTAAAAGGCATAGGCTGAAGCAATATGCATCCGCGCGCACGACGGGCAAAATTACGCACTGTTAAGTGCATCGTGCACATGGGTTAAAAGGCCCAGTATGAAGCAATATCCATTCGCGTGCACGACGAGCAATATTACTCCAGGTTGTGCACATCGTGCGCGGGGGTTAAAAGGCCTAGTTTGAAGCAATATCCATCCGCGCGCACGGCTGGTAAAATTACGCCCCGTTGTGTGCGTCGTGCGCGGGGTTAAAAGGCATAGTCTGAAGCAATATGCATCCGCGCGCACGACGGACAAAATTTCACCCCGTTGTGCGAGTCGTGCGCGGGGTTAAAAGGCCTAGTCTGAAGCAATATTCATCCACGCGCACGACTGGAAAAATTACGCCCCGTTGTACACGTCGTGCACGTGGGTTAAAAGGCATAGACTGAAGCAATATGCATCCGCGCTTACGATGGGCAAAATTATGTTCCATTGTGTACGTCATGTGCGTGGGTTAAAAGGCCTAGTCTGAAGCAATATGCATCTACCCGCACGACTGACAAAATTACGCCCCGTTGTGCATGTCGTGCGCAGGAGTTAACAGGACTAGTCTGAAGCAATATTCATCCGTGCGCATGACGGGTAAAATTACGCCCCGTTGTATGCGTCGTGCGCGAGGGTTAAAATGCTAGTCTGACGCAAAATGCATCCGTGCGCACGACCGGCAAAATTACACACCTTTGTGCACGTCGTGCACGGGGGTTAAAAGGCCTAGTCTGAAGCAATATTCATCCGCACGCACGACACGAAAAATTATGTCCCGTTGTGCGCGATGTGCACGGTGGTTAAAAGGCCTAGTCTGAATCAATATGCATCCGCGGGCACGACTGGAAAAATTACATCACATTGTGCGAAGGGGTTAAAAGACCTAATCTGAAGCAATATTCATCCGCGCGAATGAACGGTAAAATTACGCCCCGTTGTGCGCGTCGTGCGCGTGGGTTAAAAGACATAAAGTTAATTAATATTCATCCGCACGCATAATGGGAAAAATTATACCGCATTGTACGCGTTGTGTGCGGGGGTTAAAAGACCTAGCCTGAAGCAATATTCATCCGCGCGCATGACGGGTTATATTATGCCTAGTTGTGCGCGTTGTGCGCATGGGTTAAAGCACATAGTCAGAAGCCATATTCAACCGCGCGCACGACGGGTAAAATTATGCCCGTAGTGCGCGTTGTGCGCGGGGTTAAATGACCTAGTCAGACACAATATTCATCCGCGTGCACGATGGGTTATATTATGCCACATTGCGCACGTTGTGCGTGTGGGTTAAAAGACCTAAAGTGATGTATTCAATTTCAGCATCACGTCACTTGCCTTTAGTATATTGGCCATCTTTGTGTGTTGTAGCTGAAGCATTCATGAAAAAAATAGCATGTTGAAGAAAAAATATTGTACAAGTAGAATCAGATAGAAACAGATAGAATACTATCATCACGAAGTGTAGTGGGTGATGAGGTCTTGTGGGTATGGACGCCATTTATAGACGAATTGGACTGCCCATGTATGAGGATGAGAATACAGTTGAGTTACTGTGAGTCTGCGGAAAGAACCCGTGAGTCTAGAGTTATTATGCTCGTGAATATACAGAATATACAGATGTTGCGTTGTGAGTAATTTTTAAGGGTAATCTCATATTTTTAATGCGTAGAAAGCGACAAATCGATTGGATGTGTTTGCGCGGTGAGTAATTTTTCAATATTTTCTGTTGTGCACGCTGAGTAAAGTCTGATACGTTTTATTTTACTGGCTCTATTCTGTAGAATCACGTGGACTCCACTGTACACACACGGGCTCACATCTGAGAACACCAATGTACACACATGGGCTTATAGTGGAACCAATTACTCCGCATGCACAACGGAAAAAATTTGATTGTTTTTTGCACTGGAAATTAAAGAATTTTACGAGTTTTTGACGGAGAGTAATTTTCTTAATAGCATCAATTTTGCTCAAGGCACAAAACAGTACTGTTTCCTTGTTTTGTGCGGAGAGTAATTTACCTTTATTTCACCACAGCCTAAAATACTTGGGATTACGCATTTTTCTAGGCGGGATTACGCGTTTTATGCGTTGAGTAAATAAGATGTTCATTCTCGAGATCACTGCAATTACTGTAGGATAACGGACTTAATACTCATCAATTTGAAAGGTCAGTTTCACTCTAAATGGACCGTGAATGCCCTGGGTGCCCTGAAGATGCGTATGAAATCGGAGGAGTACAAGCTGATGCTGGCGTCTCCCAAATATGCTCCTCTTTCTGGTCTGCGAAGAGAAGAATGGCCCCCTGGCCTTTGGGCCCTGGATGGCTGCCCTGGGTACCATATGTTGGCCGGGCATGGCTACCGTCCTTCTGAGGCACAAGCACTCTCTCCTGTTCTTTTCGATCTCTTGGCTCGTAGCCAAATTGGCTAAATCTGACTGCGGATAAAGCAGATCATAATTGTCCCTTTCCTCCTGCAGATTTAGCTAATTTTACTGCGAGCCAAGAGATCGAAAAGAACAGGAGGGAGTGCTTCTGCCTCAGAGGGACGGTAGCCATGCCCGGCCAACCTATTGTACCCATGGCAGCCATCCAGGGCCCAAAGGCCGGGGGGGCCATTCTTCTCTTCGCAGGCCGGGGAGAGGAGCATATTTGGGAGACGACATCATCAGCTTGTACTCCTCCGATTTCATACGCATCTTCTGACACGGTCGCCATGCCCGGCCCCTGACATAGGGCACACAAGGCGGCCGCCCAGGGTCCAATGCCTGGGGGGCCATTCTTATATTCACAGATAATGGAAAGGAGCAAGATTAGGAGACGACAACATCAGAGAGAAGGTAGCCATAGTCTATTATGACAATCATATTCTGCATATCATGGCAACAAATCTGCAACGACGGTAATAAACGCAATAGAGCTGCTGAGCTCATCACCCGTCGGGTACATCGCCTCAGTGGAAACTGCGATCACAGCTAAAACAAGATGAATTTGTGTCCTTATGCATGTGGTGTATGCAGCAATTTGAATGTATAAATATATAAGGCAAATGTATCAGTTTGAATGGTATAGCATGAATGTGGTGTTTGTATGAGTATGAGTTAAATTTTGTATCCGTATGGATCTGTATTATTTGCTACATGAATATATTTGAATGATTTATTTCATCGGAATGGATATGCATCAGAGTGAATGTAAAGTTCGAATGTGGGCAATTAAATTTTATTCCACGTGGATTAAGATTATACGACAAATGTAAAATTTCTCCAGATTTAGAACGTGGTGCACGTCGAATAAAAACTAGGCAAAGAGAAAACTTTACTCCCCCGCACAACGTGCTAAACAATAGCAGGTTGTGCTCGGTATTAATAAAGCTTAGTGGAGAGTATTTTTCCACAGAGCGAACACCTCATTGTGTGCGTGGGTTAAAATACATTGGTAAAAAGCAATATTAATCCGCATGTGGGTTAAAATACATTGGTAAAAAGCAATATTAATCCGAGCGTGGGTTAAAATACAATGGTAAGAAGCAATAGTAATCCACGCGCACAACGGGTAAAATTATACCGCGTTGTGCGCGTCGTGAAAAAACAGTTGCAGTGGTTAAATTACACCACGCGCACAACGGCATGTAAAATTTTAATCCACGTCGATTAAATTTTATTCCATGTAGATTAAGATTATACGCCAAATGTAAAATTTCTCCAGATTTAAGTCGTTGTACGCATCGAATAAAAACTTTGCTACCAGAAAAATTTCTTATCGTGCACAATGCGTTATTAATTAGCACGTTGTGCGCGTCGAATAAAATGTATTAAAAAAGGCAAGTGGAGAGTATTATTTATGGGAGTAATTTTCCTATTAGCATCAATGTTGATCAAGGCGAAAAACCGTTGAGTAACTAAATGCTGATTCCCGAGATTCATTGCATTACTGTAGGATCACAGACTTACTCTTCATTTTGATTAGTCCAATTCCCCTATAAATGACTGAAAACGACCCCTCATCTTTTCACAACTTTCTCTACTTTCTTCTCCTCCTCTTCTTTATTTGCCCACACAAACTCCATATGGAAAAAATAAGTTCTTCTGATGTCCGTGCATGCTTGATATAGGAATGGACGATAGCATTCATCCAGTAGTCTTTTCACGTAAAGATAAATGGTTGATGTTGGAAACTTACGCAATGACGGTAATAAACGCAACGAAGGGCTATTTTCCATTTATAATCAAGCATGGCCTATGAAGGGATTCCAGATGTGAGCATTTCGCCTTCCGCTCCTTGACTATACACTCCATATCCATCTCCATCTCCTCTTTACACTCCATCTCCTCCATCAAACCCTTCATCGTTTCACTGTACCTCGTCTATGACGCACAAACACTCCCTCAAACATAACTTGTTATGCAACCCTGTGTTGTTTTTACATCGCCTCGGGAATCGGAGTTCCATTTGGTGTATTTTTACTTGACTCCAGGTTACACCGACGCCTGCAATCGGGCTGCCGACTTTCCATTTCTCGGCGTCTCCTACAAAGGACAAAGTGCCACTTCAATGCAAACATCTATGACGACAATCATCTTCAGCAGATCGGGGCAGAAAATCGGCAATGACGTTAATAACTGCAACGTAGATGCTGAGCGCATCGCCCGTGTGGTATATCGCCATATGGGAATCGGCGTACCAGCCGTTGTGATTGACCCGGCTACATACTTGACTGCAGGTTACAACAATGTGACACTCATATCCAGAATATGATGATAGAAAATCGGCAATGATGGTAATAAACGCAACGAAGATGGTCGCCCGATGAACTCGCAGAAGTTGAAGGGGGCAGCAGGAAGATCACGCCGACAATTTATCACGTAAAGAGCCACTTCATTGCAAACATCTACGAAGACAATCATATGTATCAGTGTGTAAGAGCATAGGCTAAAGTATCAGTTTGGATCTGTATCAGTATGTACATCAATATATTTGAATGGCTGGCTCATTTTGAAAATGTCATCAATTTGAATATGTATGAGATTTAATCTAAAATTTTGCAAGCAGTTTCTGAATTCGATTGAATATGTATCCGATTTAATCTAAAATGTCTTCAGATTGAATAAGTATCAGATTTAATCTAAAAGTTTGCATGTAGTTTCTGAATCAGATTGAATAAGTATCCAGTTTAATCTACAATGTTTTCAGATTGAATAAGTATCAGACTTAATCTAACAGTTGGCTCTGTAGACTCGAGGGGTCTCTTAGGTAGACTAAAGGTCCAAATATATCGCCGGTGTGCGCTTTGAGCAATTATGTTAACCATTAAATATTTGCTCACATCGCACAACGGTCATATATTTGTTGGTTCTGCACATTGAGCAATTTTGATCGCGGCTATAAATTTTCCAACGCGCTTCCCAACGGTCAAACATTCTTGGGAAAATCACTGTATGTTATCAATCTGCTGTAGATTCACGTGCAGTCTCTTGTATATTCACGAGAACTCCGCTGTAGCATGACGGGGTCTTTGATGTAGCCACAGAGTAACTCTAATGCATTCTCATCCTCATCAAACAAAACAATTCGATTCCATGCATTGTGCATTGTGCGCATTGAGCAATTCCAGTTTTCCATCTGTTTTGCGCGGTGAGCAATTCTGATAGTGACTCAATCCTATGTAGAATTACGAGGACTCTATTGGACGCACGCGTTCTAAATTCTGTAGACTCACATGACCTCTTCTGTATACTCACGCGCCATTTCCCCGTCTTACATGACCAAGAATATTGTGCGGATTAAGATTATACGCAAGATGTAAAGTTTCTCCATATTTATATCGTGGTGCTCATCGAATAAAAACAAGGCTGGAAGAAAAATTTACTCACCGCGCACAGCGCGCTATTAATTAGCACGTTGTGCGCGTCGAATAAAATGTATTAAAAAGGCGAGTGGAGAGTATTATTGCTGTGAGTAATATATTTTCCTATTAGCATCAATGTTGATGAGAAAATTGGCTAACTAACATGGGTCAACGCTCTCTTTAACTTCTACAACCCAATTTAAAATCTTTCCTAGAATACCACACCCCCTGCGAAAAGACTAAAATACCCACCATTAATTATTTTCAACATATACTATTGTATATTAACGTATATTAACGTATACTAGTAGAATCACTGGCTCTATTCTGTAGAATCACGAGGACGCCACTGTACACACACGTGATCACATCTGTAGACTCACATGCACGAGAATACCAATGTGTACACACGGGCTCACATCTGTAGTGTAATGCTCATAAGTGATAATACAGAAGGTATGGGGAAGTCCACACATTAACCACTAATTGAGGGCTTTTGATTAGGGATTAAAAGCAATGGCAAATTTGGTGTAGCCATGGGGTTTACTTTATTAGGCACAAACCATAAATACCTTGTGAAACAAAAATCCTTGTGTTTGTTTATTAACAAAAAAAAACTCATGCACAGCAGGCTTGGTCGAAATTGGGACCCAAACAAAAACAAATGGGATGCAAAAAAATATAAGAGCATGGCAAAATTGTAAATACATTAAACATCCTTTCTTTTCTCTTCTACAAAGTTCTTTCCCCTTCCATTTTATTCTCTTTTCTCCCTTAAATCAATTCGTTGGAAGCCCAAGAATGAACTCCCAGGCCGAAACCTGCAAGGAAAATACAACACAAAAAAAGGAGGAGAAGAAAAAGAAACCAAAAACAAAGAAAAAGGAGGAAAAAGAGAGAAGGAGAAGGGGAAATTGGAAGGAGAAGAGGGGAGATTTTGCATCCACAACATCAAGAGCCATCAATAGCTCTCCTACAACAATTCCAAAGAATTAGCAAGGTAGGAATCTCACTGTTACAACTAAAATCAACGAGCCCGCATTACAACGGCCCACGGCCCAACCTCAAAGGAGAAGCCCACTAGAGAAGACGGGCCCGCCCGAAGGGAGCCCACGGACGGGGCTGAAGGCCCAGACAATTCGCCCTCGGGGGCATCCGACCAGTCCCCATTCGGCCATATTAACCGCCCCCCCTGAATCCGCGATCCCATGATGGCCATTAACGGACCCGTTAATGGGCCACCCCTCCACTACGCATGAGCGGGAGGAGGCGGAGGCAGATCGGGAGGACGTGAGAGGAGGCAGGACGTGGGGCAATCACGGAAGACCCTATAAGGGGAAGGTCAGGACGACGGAGAAGGGGATCGAAACTCAGGTAATCGACAGAGAGGCACTCCATCAACGACCTAGGCTTTCGCCACACCATATTCCTCCCTCCCCCTTTACTCGCGCCGCCTGGGTTGACGTTCCGGCTTCCTTGTAAGCCGGATCTCCCCCACCGAGTACCCTTTCAGACCCTGATCTGACTTAGGCATCGGAGGGGATTTGGCCGGAACCTAGGTCCGGTCTCCCTGACGAGTTTCCTCATCTGTCCAGGAAGAAGACATCCGAGGCACCGAGGCTACCCCTCAGCATCGATCGGCTACACCCATCGCAGTCGTCAGGAGGACGGCAGCTCAGGCGTCATCTCACTTGCAAGGCGCCGAGGCTACCCCTCGACGCGGATCCGACCGAGGCCGAGCGCGATTCATCCGAGGCCGAATGCGATTCACCGAGCCGAGGCTACCCCTCAGCTCTACAACGCCGAGAACAAGCAGGTTCGGTGAACCCAAGGGACCCCCAAGTCGGCCCCTTGACCACGTTGACCACACAGCCGACGGTCAACGAGCTGTGGTGAGAAAACACCCTTAAACATATGACGCCGTCTGTGGGAAGTGAACTAACACCCACGTCAAACAACCACACAGACAATGACACGACTCCGCCCCCCGCGGCGGAGAAGAGGCACGGCCCCGGTGGTGGGCACTGACCAACCCCGTGGCAAGCGGAGCGAGGCCGTGCCTCCCAGGCACGCGAACCGGGCGGCTAGCTTGGATCGAGCAGATGATAGTGATGAGGAGAGCGACGGCCGACCGCTAGCTTCCCGGGGCAGAAGGATCGAGAGAACACGAGAAAAGCCGGGATCGAGCGAAGCGCTGGTGGTGTCCCTGATCGTGGATACCTCCGTGGTGCGGCGGCTACTAGTCGACACCGGCAGCTCGTGCGACATCGTCTTCACATCGACTTTGGAAAGGATGTGGCTGCGTGGCGAAGATTTGGAGCCATGCACGGGGCCCATGGTGGGTTTCACAGGACATTCTGTACCCATCATCGGGGCGATCCACCTCCCGGTCACGCTCGAGGGAGCACCCGATTCGGTGACGCTGACGGTGGAATTCATTGTGCTGAAGGTCGGCTCGACGTACAATGGGATCATCGGTCGCCCCCTCCTCAATGTTATCGACGCGGTGGTCTCAACGCTCCACCAGACGATCAGGTTTCAGACCCCAAGGGGGGTCGGACAAATCAACGGTGACATGAAGGGGGAGAAGATCTGCTACCACTTGACAGACGAGAAGGTCGTCGGAGGGCCTGGCGATCCAATGGCCTCACTCGACCTGAGGCATGGACCGAGACCCACCCCTATCGGAGAACAAGAGCAGATTCCGGTCACGAACGTCGAAGGGAGATTCATCTCCATCTGGTCAGGACTGGATCCTGACTCGAAGCGCAAGCTGGTCGAATGCCTGGAGGCCAACCTGGACGTCTTCGCGTGGTCGGCCGAAGACATGCCTGGCGTTGATCCCCGGGTGATCGTTCACCGATTGAACGCCGACCCCAACTTCAGACCCGTCCGGCAGAAGAAGCAGAACCTAGGTGGCGAAAAGATGAAGTCAGCCTCTGATGAAGTAGGGCGACTCCTCGACGCCGGTTTCATCCGAGAAGTCTGGTACCCCAAATGACTGTCCAACGTGGTAATGGTCAGAAAACCCAACGGGAAGTGGCGGATGTGTGTGGATTTTAGCGACCTCAATAAAGCTTGTCCCAAGGACAGCTATCCACTACCGCGGATCGACCACCTCGTAGACAGCGCCTCGGGATATGAGATGCTCAGCTTCATGGACGCCTACTCTGGGTACAATCAGGTCCAGATGGATCCTGATGATGAAGAGATGACGGATTTCACAACGGACCGAGGGACCTTCTGCTACAAGAAAATGCCCTTTGGATTGAAGAACGCGGGGGCAACCTACCAAAGAATGGTCAACAAGGTGTTCGACTCCCAGATAGGAAGAAACCTGGAGGTCTACGTCGATGACATGCTGGTGAAGTCGAAGGATCCTGCTGACCACATCACTGACCTAAGGGAAACCTTCGAACGGCTACGAATGTACAATATTCGGCTCAATCCCGCGAAATGCACGTTCGGCGTGAGATCCGGCAAGTTCCTGGGATTCATGATCACCAATCGCGGGATCGAGGCCAACCCCGACAAAATTGAGGCACTGATCAACATGCGGGAGCCGACAACCATCAAGGAGCTGCAGAGGTTGAATGGCCGCATCGCTGCCCTCGGGCGATTTCTGTCCCGGTCGGCGGAAAGATCTCTCCCATTCTTCAAAACTCTGAGGAAGGCAATCGCCACGCCAGCCGACGAGAGGAAGACAATACCATGGGATGAGGACTGCTCCCGAGCATTCGCCGATCTCAAAGAGTACCTCCGCAGCCCACCACTCCTCTCCAAACCGTGAGAGGGGGAATCGTTGAGCCTATATTTGGCCTGCACGATGGAAGCGGTGAGCTCGGTGCTGATCCGGGAAGACGATGGGGTACAGAGGCCGGTATACTACACCAGTCGCGTCTTGAAAGACGCTGAGGGGTGATCACTCCGTATTTTACACTTTTTTCCTGCATGTTTGCATGCCATTTAGATCGCTCAAATCATGTTTTTTCACGATATATCGACGATATTGCGATACTTTTCACGATTTGTTGTTTTTGTCGTATTTCAGGAGATTTGGAGCGATTTGGAGCGATCCTGAGATACACCCTCTCCGGAGTGTCACCGACGACTTCCCCGGGGGGTATTTTGTTACTGGAGAGGAGCGGAAGAAGAAAGAACGTCGTAGGAGCGACGAGGAGGAAAAAACAAGCTGTTTGGGCATTTTCAGTGTCTCACTCGGCCGAGTGAAGGAGTCACTCGGCCGACCAGCGAGACCCCGCTCGGCCGACCAGATCGGACACGCTTCATGTGTGCACTCGGCCGAGCATCACAAGCCACATCGGCCGAGTGACGAAACCCCGTCCGCCCGAGTGGCACTCAGACGACGCCCATCAAAAAGAGCCAACTTATTGTTTTTCGTCTGCCTGAGCTTCATAAGACCCACTCGGCCGAGTGGAAATTGCCGACCGCCCGAGTATATAGAAGCCATCGGCCGAGTGACGACAACTCACTCGGCCGAGCGACGCCCGAAGTGAAGACCCCCAAGACCCCAGACTTACTGGAAATTCTCAGGGTTTCTCACTCGGCCGAGCGACTTTTGTCACTCGGCCGAGTGAGCCGCACTGCCTGTAGCGTAAATTGCGATTTTCAGGCTGCGTAGGGGCATTTTGGTCATGGATTTTTGGGCAGTTTTAGGGGGTACTTAACCCCTGATTCTAACCTAGGTTAGAGAGCTTTTTCCTTTGCTTTTTGCAGCTTTTTAGATTAAACTTTTTAGCTTTTGATTCTTGTGATTGGAGATGAGAGGAAAGTTCATTTTTGTTGGATTCTTGGAGAACTCTATTGGTTTGTCTCCCTCTCCATTAAAAATCTCATTTTTATTACTTATTTGAATATTGTGATGAATTCTATTGTTATTTCAATTGTTTATTTTTGCATTTGTGATATGATTCGTGAGTAGTCTATACGTCTTGGGGCGTGGGGATGAACCCTACGAGCCCAATTTCCGATTTGTGATGATTTGGTAGAAATATTGCTAGAACTGCTATTAGGGTTAGTTTGGGATCGATTTACTACGGATAGCTAGGTGTTCATATCGATTGGGATTTGCAAGAGATTGGATCCCAATTCGATAGGAAACCCTAGAAATCCGAATTGGGTTGAAATTGAGTTTCCGTAGTATCGGTTTGCAAGAGATTGGACCGATACTAGGGTTCTCGGTTGCAATTCCATGCCGATACCCGTTTGCAAGAGATTGGACGGGTAGGAACTATCCCAACCTAGGTCGCGGCACGAGTTTGCACGAGAGTGGGCTCGGGACACGATTGAACGATGATGTTGATCCTAATGCTAGCTTGCCTAGGCTAGGGTTTGCAAGAGATTGGACCCAAACCTAAGATAGCTATAGACCGGCAACAGCGCGAGAGCGTGAGCCAGGTTTTACATTCAGTTGCAACTAGTTCATCCAAAATTCTACCCTATCAATTGTGATACCAATGAATCACATTGACGAAGTACGGTGAGTAGCGGGGATTCCCCATTCCCTAGGCGTCTTTATTTGATTTTATATCTCCATGCTTTGTCTGACGATTGTGACAGGATCGCCAAAAGGCAAATTCCCTCTTTTCTGTTCCTATAGCCAGGTTGTTCGGAGAAGGCACTGTCATTCGTCCTCCCTGTGTTCGATAACCCGCTCGCCGCTACACCGTGCGCTTGCGGTAAAACTACACGGTCGCCCTTTTGGGTTACATTCCGGAGCGATCAAGTTTTTGGCGCCGTTGCCGGGGAGGCGATTGTGTTTGATCCTACCACCTTAGCTATTTCTTTCCTTTTGTTTTATTTCTTTATTTTTATCTAACCCTTCCATTGTGCTAATCACTTCTTTGAAACTTTGTTTTCCCGTGCATGTACACGAGATCCACTGCGGACCCCATTGATATATTGTTTGATCCTGAGATCGAGCGTACATTGCAGAGAATCAGAGCGGAGAGGAGATCCGATACGGAAGAGAGGTTTATGAACGTCCGGGAGACGCCTGAAGAGTTAGCGGTAAGAATGGCGAGGATTATTTCTATTCGAGATAGGCTCCAGCCTAAGACTTCCTCCACAACCTCGTCTATTGCCTTGCCGGAGTTGGCGGCTAACAAGAATTTTGAGCTGAAGACTGGACTAGTGGTTCTGATGCAGCAGGATCCATTTCATGGGAATGCCCATGAAAATCCCCACTACCACATCCAGCTATTTTTGTCGAAGTGCGCCACATTTCAGATGACGGGGGTCTCCATCGATGCCATCAGACTGCGCCTCTTCCCCTTCACATTAAAGGATAAAGCTCTTTATTGGTTGAGGACGCAAGCTGACGGAGTCTTTACCACATGGGATGGGTTGGCAAGCGCGTTCATCGACAAGTTCTATCCACCTTCCAAGACGGTAAAGATTAGGAGTGCTCTCATGTCCTTCAAGCAAGGACCTCAAGAGACACTCTACCACGATTGTGACAGGATCGCCAAAAGGCAAATTCCCTCTTTTCTGTTCCTATAGCCAGGTTGTTCGGAGAAGGCACTGTCATTCGTCCTCCCTGTGTTCGATAACCCGCTCGCCGCTACACCGTGCGCTTGCAGTAAAACTACACGGTCGCCCTTTTGGGTTACATTCCGGAGCGATCAAGGGGCGGTACATGCCAATGGAGAAGTTAGCGTACGCCCTCGTCCTCTCAGCCAGGCGGCTCCGACCCTAATTCCAGGCTCACACGATACTGGTCCTAACCGATTCCCAGTTGGAACAGAACCTCAAAAGGTTTGACCGCATGGGAAGGATGCTGAACTGGGGGGTCGAGTTGAGCGAATTCGATCTGCGATTCAAGCCCCGCACGGCCATCAAAGGGCAGGCCCTAGCTGACTTCATCGCCGAGTGTACCATAGAAGAAAGGACCCTCACGACGGGAGACGTCTCGAAAACGGTAACAAACCAACCTTTGTACTTACTTATGACTGACATCAACTCGACTGGCCAATCAGGCGACCAGGACACCTGGATTATTCATGTGGACGGCTCGGCGACCTGGGCCGGGAGTGGAGCCGGGATCACGATTCGGTCTCCCGAGGGGAACGTCGTCGAATACGCGCTTAGGTTCGAGTTCCCGGCCACCAACAACATGGCCGAGTATGAGGCCGCGATAAACGGCTTGAGGCTGGCCCGAGAACTCGGAGCTGAGTACGTACGGCTCCTTAGTGACTCGAAGCTCATCATCAACCAGCTGCAAGGGAGCTACGAGGCACACGAAGAGACGATGCAGGACTACCTGGCCACGGCCAAGACTGAGATGTCCAAATTCAAAAGGGCCGAGACCCTTCACCTCCCGCGGTCAGAGAATGCCCGAGCAGACGCTCTGTCCAAGCTCGCTTCCTCCTCGCCCAGGGAGTTGGGTCGCACCGTCTATGTAGAAAACCTCAGGAGCCCCAGTACAGAAGAGAAGGAGGTAATGGCGATTGACGGAGACCCCACATGGATGGACCCAATCATCCGATACCTCACCCATAGGGAAACACCGACCGATGTGGAAGAACGACGAACCTTGGAGAGGAAGGCGCTCTGGTATGTGATGCACGAATGAGCCCTCTACAGAAGGCGGTGGACAAAGACTGACGTCCTCCCCTACCTTAAGTGCCTCGGCCCCCAGGAAGCTGACTATGTCATCAGGGAAGTGCACGAGGGGACCTGCGGGAACCACCATGGAGGCACAACAATCACCCAGAAGATCTTGCGGCAAGGATACTACTGGCCAACCCTGATACGCGATGCGACAGAGTATGTCCAGAGGTGCCAGGAATGCCAAAGGTTCGCCAGCACCGGGACCATTCCCCCTTCAGAGCTCATCCCAATCATCAGCCCAATACCTTTTGCAAAGTGGGGGCTCGATATCCTGGGACCATTCACGACGGGCCGAGTGCAAAGGAAATACCTGATCGTGGCCGTGGACTACTTCACCAAATGGATCGAAGCCGAACCTCTAGCCTCAATCACCTGGAAGAAGGCAAAGAGCTTCGTATGGAACTCCATCATCTCCAGATTCGGAATCCCTCGCGCCATCGTCACCGACAATGGAAAGCAATTCGACTCAGTTGGGTTTAAAGACTTCTGCGCCGAATGGAAGATCAAGTTACTCTTCGCCTCGGTGGCGCACCCCCAGACCAACGGGAGGGCCGAGGCCGCCAATAAATGCATCATAGAACCCCTCCGTAAGAAAGTAGAAGGCGCCGAAGGAAAGTGGCCTGAAGAGCTTCCCAGGAAACTCTGGTCTTACCGCACGACCCACTAACAAGCCACAGGTGAGACCCCATTCATGCTCACCTATGGCGCCGAAGCAGTGGTCCCGGTCGAGGTGGGCGAGGAATCCCTCCGCATCCGACATTTCGACGAGGAAAGAAACGTCGAGGGTTTGGAGCTCGGCTTGGAGCTCCTGGGTGAATGATGAGAACAGGCATTGGCCACCATCATCCGCCAGAAGCAAAAGGTGGCGCGCTACTACAATTCCCGCGTCAAGGAGCGGAGTTTCTGCCAAGGGGACTTGGTCCTTAGAAAGGCGATCTTCTGCCCAGAGGTCGCGCACAAAGGGAAGCTGACAGCCAAGTGGGAAGGTCCCTACCGGGTGATCGAAGTTCTAGGACCCGCTGCCTATCGGCTAGCAACCCCGGAGGGAAAGGCCCTCACCCATTCCTGGAATGCTGAGCACCTGCGCAAGTATTACCAGTAAATCTTACGGGATCGCCCGCGAATGTAACTCTTTTTCCCTATGCTCAATAAATTGATTTGATCTTACTTTCCTTTTATGGCATGGCTGCGGAAAACCTCCTAGAGAGGGGGGACCCCGCCAAGGGAGTGTCCGGGTGGCACCACGCAAAGACAAGGGACGACCTCCAAACAGGCTGGTCCCCCCTCCACGATTCGCCCGGTCGGGAAACTCCCGGGGCCGAACCCCGGGGTGGGCCAGCCACTAGGCGAGGATAGCCCTCCCATCGAACGAGACGACTCAAACCGATTGTAAGGCGGGGGGGAACTCCCCCCGCGGACCGACGAACCGATCGACCGTTAAGCCAGGGGCAATTCCCCGGGCGGGTCGGTCGAAAGGATGACCTCAGAGGTCGACCTCAGCAGCTAGTCGCAAGACGTGGGGTCGCTCCGCAGGCCGACTAGCCAACTGAGCCGGGGGCAACTCCCCCTATATGGCTGCATGATTTACCGAGCCGATGGCAACTCCCTCGGCCTGTCGGCACGCCAACTGAGCCGGGGGCAACTCCCCCGCTACGGCTGCATGATTTACCGAGCCGAGGGCAACTCCCTCGGCCCGTCGGCATGCCAACTGAGCCGGGGGCAACTCCCCCGCCACGGCTGCACGATTAACCGAGCCGAGGGCAACTCCCTCGGCCCGTCGGCACACCAACTGAGTCGGGGGCAACTCCCCCGATAGGGCAGCACGATTTACCGAGCCGAGGGCAACCCCCTCGGCCCGTTGGCACGCCAACTAAGCCGGGGGCGACCTCCCTGATACGGCTGCATGAGTAACCGGGCCGAGGGCAACTCCCTCGGACCGACGGCACGCCAACCAACCGAGGGGACAGCCCCCCCGGCAGAAGCGCCGACTCTTCTCCGTCAGAACTCGAAAGGGGCCTAGGAAGGATGGGAGCAATTACAAGCAAGAAAAATATACTTTACTTCCGGGAGATACAAGGGGCTACACCCAAGACCCTGGTCCAGGAAAATTTAAGGACCAGGCTATAGGTCTAAACATTCCCTCACTCGTCTCCTCGGAGAACCCCTTCTAGACCGTCGACGGGAGGAGCGCCAGACCGCTCCGGGATCTCTTCCTCCTCATTAGAGTGTGCCTGAAGCTCCTCAAAGTTGATCTCCGCAAACGGGAACCTCTTTCGAACCTCGGCTTGGCAGCGTGCGAATCCCTTCTCAAACGCTGAGCACAGGGCCTTGGAGGTGAAGGAAAGAGAGTATTCCTTCACTGCATCCTGGGCGACATTAGCAAGGTCCACGTCCTCTAGCTCGCAGATCCGACCCTTGAGAGTAGCCACCTATTGTTGGTGGTTAGATCGGATCAGTTTGATCTCTTTCGATCTCGTGTTAAGCTGGGATAGGTAGGCCCTCTCCCGCTCTTCCGCCGCCTCCAGTAGGGCATTGAGTTCATGAGCATCGGCCGTGATGAAAGGGGCCGGATCGGCACCTGCCTCAGCTACCGCACCAGAGGACTCGGTGAGCGCGGCAATCCGCTCCTCGGCCTTGGACTTCTCGACCAGAGCTAAGGCTTTTTCCTGGTCCGACTTCTCCAGGGCAGACGAAAGCTCGACCATGCGAGACTCCAAGGACTTCACGAGCGCCTTGGACATGAGATCGGCCTCCTCCTCGCCTTCCCGGGCCCCGGGAACTGGCGACGCGTCCGTCTTGACCTTGGAGAGAGCCACAAATTGGCGCCTCATCGAAAGCCCAACGGAGGACAGTTACACAAGAGAGGCGGGAGTAAGTTGAAGATAACAGCAAAAGACGGGGTTAGGGAAGAAACCCCACCTGTTGGCCGGCTTGTACCACGAAAGCGGCCAGACGGTCGCTGCAGATCTCGTCCAAGGCAGCTCGATCCGTGGAGAGACTGCAGTTCTCAGCCACCCGTACCGCCACGTCGCAGCCGGAGAAGACCGACTCACCCGCTCTTACGGGGAAGCGAGGACGGAGAGGATCATCCTCCCCCGGAGGTAAATCAGTAGGGGCGGAGCAGAACGCACCTAGATACCGCTCGTATATACCAGGAAGAGGTCCAGGCCGCGGAGATGAGGGGGCAGCCCATGGCCAGACCGCCTCGGCCGAGGATGACAGATCCCGGCACGGGGGCGATGAAGTACTAACCTCCCCGACGAGGGTGCGGGCCTTCTTAGGGACACCATGCTGAGAGGAAGAGGGGACCTTCCTCTTCGAATTCTCGGCACCAGCCGCCGAGCGGTCAACACGTTGTTTCTTCCGGACCGCCGGCACATGATCCCCTCTCCGAGAGGCGGGGTCCGGAATCCCGACTGGAGGAGGAAGGGCCGAAAAACTGGAAGGAAACCCACCTGCGCAGGGAAAAGTCATCATCAACCAACCCTATCGGCCACAGAACAGTGGCCACGGAGCATTATCTCTGGAGCGATGGAGGGCGGCAAAACTCACCAGCAGGCCACGTGGTCTTCCGCAGGTTGAGGTCAGAAAAGAGAATGGAGACTTTCCGATCGCCAGATGGGATCGCCAACAGGGCCTCCATGGTCTCGAGTTCAGCAGCAGTCGGGTCACCCAGCTCCGGTGCCAGCATCACGTCGGCGCTCCAGTAAGTTGGGAAATCCATATCCGACGGGCCGACAACGAAGAGGTACTCCCCCTTCCAGAGCTTGACGGAGCTCGACAGCCCCAGTATCAGGCTCTTCGAGGGCCGAGCGCTAATATAGATCCAGGCCCCCGACTGATGGCGGCTCAGACGATAAAATTGGGAGAAGAGTCGGGGAGAGGGGACCACCCCCTTCAGAAGGCAAAGCACGGCGAACCCGGTGACGAGCCCAATCGCGTTGGGGCAGAACTGGCATAGGGCCACGCGATGAGCATGCAGAAACTCAACGATGAAAGGATGAAGGGGAAACCGAAGCCTGAATCGGAAGCACACCTCGTACACCCCGACCGCCTTCGGGCCCAGAAAGCAGATCCGCTCGTTAGGCTCAGGGGCCCGGATGAGGTATGGGGGTAGAAGGTAGCGGTCGTGCACATCTCCGGCGGAGGTGGCACAGAAGGAAGAAGGACATCCCAGAACCTGCGGAGGCACCACCAAGGGGTCACCCTCCTGACTACCAACCGCCGAGCCGGGGCTATCAGATGAGTCAAGGCAGACTGCATCCTCTGGACGACCCGGACCGGGGGCAGGAGATGACGACATGATGAGGAGTTGGAGCAGTATTAGAAAAAGGATATGCTGAAGAAAAATCTGGCCGAGGGAGTTCAACTGATGTCGGCGCTCCTTTCCTGATGCCCTTTGAATGGCCCTGCACGCGGTGGGATGAATGCAAGGGGCACGTGGCGACATCAAAACGGCGGCGATGCTTCGAAAACTGTGCCAGCGGAAGTTCAAACAGAGCGGTAATAATGACATCCATTTAATAGCGGAGCCTCGACTGACGCACCCGTCGGATCATGAAAGAGTCACATCACTCGAACCGAACCGACGAAAGCCGAACGGTCCGAGCGATGGGGGTAATTGTTACAACTAAAATCAACGAGCCCGCATTACAATGGCCCACGGCCCAACCTCAAAGGAGAAGCCCACTAGAGAAGACGGGCCCGCCTGAAGGGAGCCCACGGACGGGGCTGAAGGCCCAGACAATTCGCCCTCGGGGGCACCTGACCAGCCACCATTCAGCCGGATTAACCGCCCCCCCTGAATCCGCGATCCCATGATGGCCATTAACGGACCCGTTAATGGGCCACCCCTCCACTACGCACGAGCGAGAGGAGGCGGAGGTGGATCGGGAGGACGTGAGAGGAGGCAGGACGTGGGGCAATCACGGAAGACCCTATAAGGGGAAGGCCAGGATGACGGAGAAGGGGATCGAAACTCAGGTAATCGACAGAGAGGTACTCCATCAACGACCTAGGCTTTCGCCACACCATATTCCTCCCTCCCCCTTTACTCGCGCCGCCTGGGTTGACGTTCCGGCTTCCTTGTAAGCCGGATCTCCCTGCCGAGTACCCTTTCAGACCCTGATCTGACTTAGGCATCGGAGGGGATTTGGCCGGAACCTAGGTCCGGTCTCCCTGACGAGTTTCCTCATCTGTCCAGGAAGAAGACATCCGAGGCGCCGAGGCTACCCCTCAGCGTCGGTCGGCTACACCCATCGCATTCGTCAGGAGGACGGCAGCTCAGGCGTCATCTCACTTGCAAGGCGCCGAGGCTACCCCTCGACGCGGATCCGACTGAGGCCGAGCGCAATTCAGCCGAGGCCGAACGTGATTCACCGAGCCGAGGCTACCCCTCAGCTCTACAGCGCCGAGAACAAGCAGGTTCGGCGAACCCAAGGGACCCCCAAGTCGGCTCCTTGACCACGTTGACCACACAGCCGACGGTCAACGAGCTGTGGTGAGAAAACACCCGTAAACACTCACCATACTCCCAAATTTATGGCTATGTGTAGAATTATGATAGTTTGTTCTTTCACTTTAAGTAAAAATTGTTATTTGGATTAATTTGAGAATTGGGTTAAGCTTAGTTGTTGGATTTCATGTTTTTGGGAGTTGATCATATTTCCTTCTACGATTTTATGAGCAAGACCCAATGTTTGGGTTTATAGCATATGTTTTCTTTGATAATACTTGTGTGTAATTGGGAAACTTTGCCAAATACAAGCGAAACTCTGCCGAAATTTCCATGAGCATTTCGTAAGCATTCCTTAACATCCTATGCCTTACAAACCTAAATTAGGAACATTACACAAGAGGCCTCTAGCTAAATTTCCCTTGGAATTCCAAGTTTAAAGGAAAACCCATTGAAAAATTTGTAGAAAGAGAAATTTAGTAAGAGGATTTTGCTAACTTTCAAGATAGAAGCTCTAAATGATTTTTTGGAGAATGTAGGAACCCCAAACTCCATTATTGATAAGGTCCTACAAGTTCCCTTTAAGCTAACTAGATTTCCATAGCAAGTTGGTTTCATTCCAATAGGAAAGCGAACTTCTCCAAGAACCTAGTAAAAGAGTTTTGCAAACTTCCAAATTTAAATAAGAATTTTAGTTTCATATCACTATTAATAAGTTAAGCCTATTCGGAATTAAGACAAGCCTTATTAAGACCCTTTTTACAAACTTAACTTCCGTGACCAAAGCAAGATTTTTGTAAGTGAGTTTTATCGATCTTAGCAAATAAGTAAAAGTTAGGCTTAGGCACTTACCATGACCACTAAATAACCCCCCCCCCCCCCCCCCAGGAAATTCTTCAACCTATGCGTATGACATTTCATGGATGTTTGAATCTTATGTTAACCCTCTTCCAACATTCTAAGCTTGGACAAAACTAATGCATTACTTCCCATCTACCTTAGTTGCTTTTCTAATTCCTTCAAAATGAGATTAACCACACTTGAAATTGTTTACTATGGCATGTTCTACTTAGTAGTATTCGCATGATTGAGTTCATGGAGTTGCTTCTAGTTATGTTTCATGCTATTATGTTCTAATTACGCAAAGGAAGAATGGTGAATTTACTTATGCCTTGAAGGCGATAATGAAAATGATTATAATGCCCTGGTGATGTTCCCATATATATGAGAATGTTGGATTGCTTGTTACCTTACACCGTTATGTTGCAGATAACCCTGATACAATGCTAATTGGTAAGTGATGAAATGAAAGCCCGGGGTGTCTCTTCCACTCTAAGGTGTGTGAGCATATCAGGGAATGGGGTGGGGGAATCAAAGAATTAAGAGGACACAGTGTGGACTGGACTCTCGAGGTTGTTTCCTTTGGCCCTCCTACCGCGGGGAGTGGTCGTGCCCTTTGGGGTGTGTGGTTTCTTTGGCCTTCGAGGTCGTGGCCCTTTAGGTCGTGGAGAGTGGTTGAGTTACGTAGGCTCCTGACGAGCTAGCACGCCAGAGAGTCGGAGATTCTTTCCACCCACCTTATGGGTGAGGTCCAGTCCCCTTGTGTTCCGCCTAATGTTTAGATTCCAAACAACGAACATTACTTTAATAAACTAATATTATGGACCTTGGTGCATTGTTGTGAATATGGCTTGTGTGGTTGAGTTTCCTACTTGACACGCTGTGACGTGTCCCTTTTCCCCACTCTCCAGGTCCAGGTTCAGGGACGACAGCTCACCAGCCAGACTACCGATGCCCTGAGGGCGACTCTTCCAGGCCAGGGGCCCAGAGAAGTTAGTTAGGGCTCGGGTGTAGTGGGACGGGGTAGTTTTCTTTTGCGAGCAGTTACTTTTGTTTGCCCACAACTTTTGTGCCCCGTGCTCTTGATGATAGTATTTGTACAGTACATGATGTCGTGGCGTGTTGATAGTAGATGATCCATGTTGCACACTCGTACGCTCCCACTTGTTGTTTGCCGCCGCCTCGCTGTACCTCTTTGTGTTGTGCTGGAGCTTTACAGTTCGTGCTTTACTATTGTACCTACTTAAATTGCATGTGTTGTTCTAGCAGTTGCAGTGGCCTGTTAAATTTTTTCTTGTAGCGCCATTACGCTTGGTACCACCGTACCGCGGCCGTCACTCCTGCCTCTTTTGGGCACAGGGGCGTGACAGGTTTTGTGGTGGCCCATGCAGGTCACCGCACATTGTGATTGTGCAAGGACGACACATGTAATGCTCTGTCACTTCAAGATGTATATGAGGTACTGATTTAGATTTGTTCTGTTTCTCCTCCGCAGTATGGAGGTAGGAAACGGGATGTCTGGAGACCGGACCTCAGAGTCAGCCCTGATGGTGAAGGTCCTGATGGGGATTTTGGACCACTTGCAGCGGTTGGAGGACAGGGCAGCTGGACACGAGGCGTCTGCACCAAAGGCCCCGAGTTACAAGCAGTTTCGATCCTTGGGGCCCGTGTACTTTTCTGGCAGAGAGACCAGCCTAGAGGCCGATGAGTGGCTGCGTCACACAAAGGATGATTTGACTTTGGCTGGCATACCCCAGAGGCATGGGTAGAGTTGGTCAAGCGGCAGTTGACTCATCAAGCCCGAGACTGGTGGGATGCCCAGGAGAGGCATATGACAGGGGTAGTGGAGTGGAAAACCTTCAGGGAGAAGTTTGAGGCCCATTACCTTCCTGGGGAGGCGAGGGATGAGTTGAGGCAGCGGTTCGAGCATCTGACACATGACCGCAGGACGGTAGACGAGTATGATGCAGAGTTCTCTCTTTTGAGCAGATACGCCCCGGAGTAAGTGGCGACGGATGCTACTCAAGCTAGACGCTTCCGCATGGGTCTAGACCCAGAGGTCAGAGGGGCTATGGCTACACAGGAGCTGTTGACATATGAGGCAGTACTTAGCGTAGCTCGACGGTACGAGCTACACATGAGGAGCCTGGGAAAGCTTCTAGTCGTCGACAGACGACCTGTAGCATCACAGAGAGCTGCTCCTCGACCGACTCACCAGGTGACCTTCAAGCGATCAGGGCATCCGCCAGTACCACAGAGGGGGCCTGCTTGTTCGAGGTGTGGGAAGCCTGGGCATGCAGCCAAGGATTATAGGGTTATGGGCAGACAGTACTACACCTGCGAAGAGATGGGGCACTTCAGTAGGGATTGCCCCCGACGGAGACGGCCTATGGAGGCACCGATACCAGTAGCAGCCACGCCGCCTCAGCCGAGGGCTCTTCCACCGGTACCGCAACGGTTGGCTCTTCCACCACCACCGGGGCCGCGACCGACTGGTCCGAGGGGACCTCCAGGGAGGCCTCCACGGTGTGACTTCCAGAGGCAGGCTCCTGCACCGCAAAGGCCGCTGCAGTTTCAGATGACAGCGGTCGAGGCCGAGCGCTCAGGACAGGTGATCGCTGGTAAGACCCTAACCCTAGTCCTTGTATTTC
>JAULAV010008020.1:0-26997 GCA_030789695.1 Scilla litardierei | reverse complement strand
CTACCGGTGAATGGGCCCTACTAGATCGACTCGAACTCTTACAGCCCCTCTGATCTCGCATCTTGGAACGGCTCTATGCTCAATTTCAACGTGATCCCTATCGGAATCCCCTTGCCTTGGATTCCCATGGCACCCACCATTCTCTGCTTCTCTCTGGAGCTAAAGAGAAAGTGAGAGAATAGGTCAATGAAGAGTTCCATCATGCTGGCTTCTGGTTTCTTTGTTTCTTTAAGGTCTGTGCTTATGGTTGCAGGGGATCTTGATGGTGCTACAACGTCAACAAACACAAAGAGGGATTCATAAGGGAGAAGAGAGGTTCGTGTGGTAGGGGTGATCAAAGCTACGATGCTACATCCGATTTATATTCTTGGGACCTCGAAAGATCATTCAGGGTTGAAGACCACATTTGTTCCATATACTCATCGATGGACCAAATCGGTATGCCTCAGATCTCCCCAGTGGCCGACGACTAAACTGTCTGTTGCGGTTTCTGTATCAAAGAGGTTGCTGGTTACTTCACCGACATGCTCAACAAGCACCACCGCTCTGTGACCCCCTCCAGCTTCGCATCCCCAGTAGCCTCTGCCTTCCATCGAGACGAGGCATTGGACATCAGACCCTCCAACCGCAAGTTGTCGCCTCTCCCGTCCGTCACCCCGCCTTCATCACCATCCGCTTACCCCGCATCTCCACCAAAGAAGCGGGATGCCAACGTCTATGGGGTACCTCCAGCTGAACCCGATAGAAAGGTGATAGCATCCAAGCTCGTCGAAAAAGGACCGGGGTAGGCGACGACATCGATGATGGCCTTTGGGAGGTCTTATTGGGCCCGTCCTCACACCAATCATCTAGATTTCCTCTGTGAATTTTTCCTTCAAGCCCTTTGATCATGACGGATCAGACGAAGCTGACAGGGACCCCAAGCCCCCAATGCTTCCCAGAACACTCCAGGCACTTGAAGGCACCGTACGAAGCAGAAGGCAGTTTCTTTTGACCCGGATCAACGCTTGTCATGTTCATAGGATTCGACTACGGATCTTGTGGCCAGCTGGAAGACGAAGTCACCGCCATGAGAGTTCAGATCTGGTATGAATCTTGTTCTCCCCGCTCATCACATCTCGGAGTTCTTGACGAATTCGGGGACGTCAGTCGGGGAGGGGAAGCTGATGGTAACCATCCAAGTGAAGCTCGACAGCCGTCACTTGATTTACAGCCTTCTTGACACCGATCGGCCTCTCGTGCACATAGTCCTCCTTAAATTCGACCACCTCCACAGCTGCCCATGTCAAAAAATACTCCAACGTCATCTCACTACCATCGATCTCCCTCCACATCTCGTCGACCTTAACCATCGATAGTCGCCATGCTACCCAGCCTCAAGATCGTCATCGGTGACGTATACCCTCCATCGGATCGATGATGTTCATTAATCCGAGTAATTTGAGGAAGAAGACGAAGAACTGACGAGTAATATCAGAGGTCATCGGTGAGGACAACACTATCATCCGAGACAATGTCATCTCTCTTCATCGGCATCTGTCTGATGGTCACCATGTCCCACGTCCTCCCCCTTTCATTGCCAATATCAAGCACCTCAACACCCTGTCTATGGGCAAATTCAATAATCGGGGTCTAAAGGAGAAGGGAACGGAGCCTAATGTCTCAGTGATATGGATAGATCTGCTGCGGCTGGAGAGCCAAAGTTGGTCCCCATATGGCGGTGGAATGTGATCGCAATTTGAAGATCAAGCCGGTTGAGATTATCCACCTCCACCATCTATACCTTCACGTGCCTGGAATGCGATTTCACCAAGCAGGTCGATGAGCAAACAACATATGGGCTTGCTTGCATCCTGTCTTCAGAGCTGTCATCTCGAAGCTCGAGGTGCTGGACTTGGGGAGATGCCGAGCCAAGGGCTTCATGCCAAGCTACCGATTCCACCAAGCTCTTTGCAGTCCAAAAACAAGAAACGATGGGAGCCACCTTAGATTGGCTATCCCACACCATGCGGTATTAACGTCACCCTCGCCTCCAGTTGCAAGAAGAAGAGCAGGCCAAGGCTGTACGCGTCAGAGACGTGCATCCAGAAGAAATTCTGGTGATCGTTGAGAAAGCTGATTTCCTCTGAGTATTCGTGAGGAGATCTGCCAATGAGTCTTATACTATTAGGGATGTCGCCTGCAGAATATAATTCGACTATACCAGGCCGACCCATCCAGGAGGAGGCTGAACGATCCAGGAGGAGGCCGACCATACCAGGCCGACCCATCTAGGAGAAGGCCATCCAGGAGGAGGTCGACCAGCCGAGACTGATCGATCTAGGAGGAGGTCGACTAGCCGAGACTGACCGATCCAGGAGGAGGCTGATCATACCAGGCCGACCCATACAGGAGGAGGCCGACCGACCCAGGAGGAGGCCGACCATACCAGGCCGACCCATCCAGGAGGAGGCCATACAGGAGGAGGCCGACCAGTCGAGGCTGACAATCTAGGAGGAGGCCGACTATACTAGGCCGACCCATCCACGAGGAGGCCGACTAGACGAGGCCGACTGACCCAGGAGGAGGCCGACCAGACGAGGCCGACCCATCCAGGAGGAGGTTGACTATGACGAGCTGCCAATGGAAATGCATGCCCCTGTCCAAACCAACCTAGCTAGCTGACCTACCCCAGTTCGAGCCTGCTGACAATCTTGCACCTGACTTGCACCAACACGATTAAATTTCGGACGACTCGAGTTTCCCACTTTCAGGGAAAACCCAGGCTACAGAAGGGGCAAAGATAGCGAACACGGGGGGACCAGTACTACCTCTGTGTTCCAAGCTTCCCCAATGGTACAGAAACTCAAGCAGTGGCACAGAACCTCCATTGAATAAACTGGAGCTTAAGCTAAAACTGGGATCCAGATAAGAGCGGGGGGCAGTTGTGAGGCTGGGGGCAACTCCCCCAACAGGTCGACCCTTACGGTTCACCGTAAGGCTGGGAAAACTCCCCCAACAGGTCGACCCATCGGTTTGCTGTAAGGCTGTGGGCAACTCCTCCAGCAGTTCGACCAAACCAAGATCTGTTGTAAGGCTGGGGACAACTCCCCCAGCAGGTCGATCAGTTGATCAACTTTAAGACTGGGGTAGCTCCCACAGTAGGAAAATCGACCCATCGATCGTAAAGCTGGGGCAACATCCCCAGCAGACCGACCACATCGACCGTAAGGCTGGGGACAACTCCCCCAGCAGACCGATCACTCGATCGAATGTAAGACTGGAAGTAGCTCTCCTAGCAGGCCAATCGACCCGTCGATCGTAAGGTTGGGGGCAACTCTCTCAGCAGACTGACCACGTCGACGGTAAGGCTGCGGCAACTTCCCCAGCAGGCCCATCACTCGATCGACTGTAAGACTGGACCCATCGATCATAAGGTTGGGGCCAACTCCCCAAGCAGACCGACCATATCGATCGTAAGGCTGTGGGTAACTCTCCCACCATGCCGATCACTCGATCGACTGTAAGACTGGGGGTAGCTCTTCCATCAGGCCAATCGACTCGTCCATCGTAAGGCTGAGGGAAACTCCTACAGCATACCGACCACATCGACCTTAAGGCTGGGGTAACTCTCCTAACAGGTCGATCACTCGATCGATCATAAGGCTGGGGGAAACTCCCCCAGCAGACCAACCATGTTGACTGTTAGGCTGGGGGCAACTTCCTCATCAGGTCAACCACCCATCAACTGTAAGGCTGGGGCAACTCCCCCAACAGGCCGACGAACCTGTCGACCATAAGGCTGGGGCCAACCCCCATAGTCGACCAACCAGTCTGGTTTATCATACGGCTGGGGCCACTCCCCCAGCAGGCCGACATCTCCTCGTCGGTCGTAAGTCACAGGGCACTCCCCCAGCTGGTCGACCCACTCATTCGCCCGTCGCAAGTCGAGGGGCCGCTCCCCTTGCAACCGAACGAATCTCGGACCGACCAATTATTACCGCCAGCTGACTCCACAAGTCAAACCAATCTTACAAAAGGAGCCACTCCTCCCTCTTATACTACATCTCCTGACCTCAACATCAACAACAGTAGAGCTCGGAAGATGTGGACAATTGATACAACCATTTTGACCGGGCCCAGAGGAGGCGAGTCAACCACGACTTGTCAACCAACCCACTACGGCCTTGGGCTCTGGCCCAAGGACCTCACGGGCAGGTCGTTCTTCTTCACCCGAGACGAAGGCCCAAAAGACCGCCCACTTTCTGTAGTGGAGGAAGTCGTCCTCCAAACTGAGGGAGCACTCGCCAATTATGGCAGCCACGCAATGCCATCACTCCTGTAATCATGGCCCACTTTCATGGCATTTATCCCCTCATCAAACGGGCGTAATTATGGGGGTCAATTAGCACGTCCCCATCAATGATGGCAATATGGTCTCATCATGGCCCATTACAACGAGGGGGATGACACGCCTATATGAAGTCATGAGATGCATCATCTCAAAGGGGGGATCTCCGAGATCTACAATGGAGGTATCATAAACCAACTCTCACACCTTCTTCCACCGAAAACATTCTCTCCTCCATAGCTAGGCTTGAGGATTCGCGCATGGTCTCTCTGTGAACCAAGTTCGATCCCACCGAGCATCCTTCAGACTAGATCTGACTTTGGCATCGGAGGGGACCCGGTTGGAACCAAGGTCTGACCCCCCCTGACGAGCTTCTTTGTTTTGCAGATCGAAGGAGACGTCACCACTGTAGAAGCTTTCCTTTGGTGTCTCGTCACTCAGATCCGAATGCCCTCTTGCCAGAGCCCGTTCGTCCAATCGATCCTGGAGGTCATCGTCCCGCCGAAGCTACCCTTCGATGCACCGAAGCAAGGATCTGCGTCTTGCAGCTCAAGTGAACACGCGACCGACCGACTTTGAAGGTCGTACCCGCCTCATGTGACAGCGACGACCTCCAGACCTCCAGACTATCAACCTGTGGTGAGAAAACACCCCGAAACAGTTTTTATAAATATCAAAACAGAATAAACTATCTAATAGCTGAAAATATCAAAATAGAAAGTGATTCTAGATTACCATAAGTATGCATATTAAGGCCATCGTGAAATAAGTGTTAGGTGCAACTCAGAAAGCCAATAGGCCCACAATAGATTTGACCAACTCATTAGATTTAACATCAAACCCATGATCAAAACTTGAGCTTTCACAAAGTTGATCAAATGTATAACTTATATTGTTGAGTATTGGTGTTTTATACCAATCTTATTTTGATGATGATCACAACATTATGTTGTTGCTAATAACTCTCATGTTTTAGTCTCTCAATTTTATCTCAAGAATATCTTTCTTGGAGACTAATCACTTGGTACAAGGATGGACATCAAGTGGAGAAGAGCCTAAGCTTGGACTCAAGGAGTGCCAAAGCTTGGAGATGATGGAGAGCAATCAAGGCATTAAGATTGAAGACTTAGACTCTAAGGAAAGCATTGTAATCCATGTAATTTACTTTATTGCTTTCTCTCTCTTTTGAGTCTAGGGTTAATGTAATGCCTTGTTAGATGGTTTACTCATTCATGCATATGCATATAACCATCTTAGTGAGCCTTAGGATTATCATAGAATCCAACCCAATAGGTTCACTCTGTCCAAAGACTCATTTGGAGTCTCTGGCTTTCCGTTAGTCGCCTGCTGAAGGAAACATAATCGACTGGGTGATTTCCAGTTGCCTGTAGATCCTTCTACAGTCATCTGACATGCACAGCTCAAGTCAACATTTCAATTGACTCAAACTTGAGCTTTATGCACAGTCGTCTATCAATCAGTTTACAGTCGCCTGTATTTTTACGGTCGCCTGGAGATTGGTCATCAGTTGCCTGTATAGCGTAAGTGCATTCTCTGCATCTCTCTGTTGTTTCTCCATTTTATTCTACAGACGACTGATGAAGAATGTACAGTCTCCTGACTATTTGACAGTCGACTGTAGTATTAACATCAGTCGCTTGTGTGAAGAATTGGAGAAAGAGTGCAGCTCTCTGTTTCGATCCATCCCCTGCAGCAGTCGCCTGCTGAAGGATTAACAGGCGCCTGTCTCGTTTGTCAGTCGACTGTATTGACTTCATCAGTCGACTGTCCTGGCTCAGATTATAGCCGTTGGATATTTTCTAGCCGTTAATCAGTCGATTGTCTTTTGATCATCAGTCAACTGTTCCTGTCGTTTTCGCCCAGTTTCTAGCCATTGCTGAATTCTTTCTTTGGTTGTTTCTTTGGGTTTTAGGGCTTGATATGGGGTTCCTATATATTTGAGTATGCTTCCTTCTCTTGAGAACGTTGGAAAACACTTGATAACTCTTGACTCTATAGAAAATCTCAAGAGATCAATAAGCAACTCTCAAGCTCCCTCATTTCCCTCAATTGAGCATTAATCTATCTTCATGCATTGAAGTCCAGCTCAAGGGAAATCATCTAAGTGCTCTCAAGCATATCCCAACACTTGGAGATCCTCTTCTATGCCTTGCATCCATTCATGAGTAAGCATCTCAAGGCATAGGTAAGAGTATTTATTTTACTTGGTGTAATTTGTGTCTCTAATTCTCTTTGTGGGAATTAGAACTTTCTCTCTTTGTGGGAGGTTCTCTCTTTGTGGGAGGTTGTCTCTTTGTGGGACTTAGGAAACTCTCTTTGTGGGAGTAACTCTCTTTGTGGGAGTTTAGTGTCCTAGTGTAGGGCTAACCCTAATTCTCTAAGTGGGAGTTAGTGATTCTCTGTGTGGGAGTCTTGATCCTCGTGTAGGATTGGTTGGGTCCTTGTGTAGGGCATAAATCCTCTTTGTGGGGTATCTCCTTGTAAGATTTGTATTCACTTCTCTGTGTGGGAATATAGTGAATATTGGTGTGGCTAGATGTACCCAAGTTTGGGGAACCAGGGTAAAACTGTGTGTTTGCGTTTGGATTGATTGTGCCTTTTAATTCCTCTTGCATTTATAATTCCGCATTTGCAAGTTAAATTTTAATTGGACAATTTTATTGCCATTACACTATTCACCCCCCCTCAAGTGTGTGTTGTTAGTATTGCAAGGGTAAGGCGATCCTTACAATTGGCATCAGAGCGAGGTTAAAGCATACTGCAACTATGGCATTCAACGCTACATCCGTGTGCTATGAAGAAGGTCACTCAACCGTTCGACCCCCGCTCTTCAACGGAATCAACTACCCTAGTTGGAAGATTAGGATGATGGTCTACTTGAAGGGTCACGACCTTTGGGACATTATAGAGTCGCCTTTTGAGGAGCCTACTTCACCCGCGGTCTCGAGATCTAAAGCTGAGAAGGATTCGATCAAAGTCAATGCTAGGGCTATGTGTGTACTCCATTGCGCCCTCACTCCGGATGAGTTCAATCGCATCTCCATGTGCAAATCGGCCAACAGTATTTGGCATACTTTGGAGATTTCTCATGAATTGCTTCTTCAGCATAAGGAGGAAGTTCAACCAACCAAGCCCGAGAAGGAAAAGGGGGTTGCACTCCATGTTGAGAAGGAGTCATTCAAGTGGAAAAAGAAGTTCCATCTAGAACCTCCGAGTGAAGAAGAAGAAGATATTAGCGATGATGATTACATCGAACTTGCCAAGCAATTCAAGAATTTCAAGGCATTCCTCAAGGACAAACAAGGTATATCTTCATCAAAGTTTGCCTCTCATTCTAACATTTGATTTGTTTCAAGTGTGAAGGAAAGGGTCATGTTGCTACCGAATGCCCTTCCAAACCCACCAAAGATACCTATAAGGGTAAAGGGAAGAAATATTGGAAAGCCAAGTCCGAGGTCAAGAACCCAAAGAAGGGACTTATTGGCACTTTTGATGATTCTTATGTGGACACATCAAATGAAGAAGAAGAATGTTTCTTCATGGCTAATGAAGAAGAGTTTTCGTCAACCTCAAGCGAGGAGGAAAGCGATGAGGAAGTCGAGGAGGAAAGCGATGAGGAAGCTGAGGAGGAAAAGCCATCCTATGAGGAACTTGAATATCGCCTATATGTGGCCTCCAATTTGGCAAGTAAGTGCATCGATTCATATGATAAAATGAAAGCTAAACTGATAATTCTATGAGTAGGGTGCATGATTTAGAATCGTCTAGTGTAAATATTCATGATGAAATGCATGTTTGCGACACTAGTGAGAGAGACACACTTCTCTCTCAAGTTAAGGAATTGAGCCTTACAAATGAAAAACTTGTTGCTCAAAACCTTAGCTTAGATGCTCACATTCAACAACTTACGTTGAAATGTGAAGAGGAATCCCGTAAGCTCATAAGCTTTGTGTATTCTAGGGATTCACTCCACGATTTGTTGGAAAAACATCATCTGGCTAATCATAGAGGATGTTTGGGTTATATTCAAAATGTGGTTCCCAAACCCACCTCTAATTCCTCTTATGGTGCAAATACAAGAAATATTGCTAAAGCACCTAAGAAGAATCACAATACTTTCTTGTACAACAATAACATCAACAAGAAGCATGTAGATCACGAGGTAATGAGGAAGAATGAAAAATCTTCATTTTTTTGCTAAGAAGCAAACTCCTCATTCTTTACATGCCAAGAAATTCGTTCCTACACTTAAGCATGCCACATCCCCCCTCTTGCAAAGGCAAAACCCTTGCCTAGGAAATCCTTGAGATTATGGATTCCCACTAAGGTTAGTGTGCAAGAGAGGGATAGTTACATCAACTCTCTAGTTAGGGATGTGATCACCTCATGTGATTACATTAGGAAATCAAACTCCTCTTGGGTTTGGTTGCCTAATGTTTAGGTTCCTCACACATATGCATATTGCATGGGTATTGTGCTTGAATGTTTATTTTTAGCATACCCATTGTTTGTGTGTGTTTCATGATTTTGAAAATATTTTCAAACTTATTTTTCATGAAAATGGGGACCTTGGGGTTTGTTGACATGCATGCATTTTTGATCCATGTGTATGTCAATGGGGGAGTTAATATGTTATATGTTTAAAGTATTTTAAGACATATTTTAACTCTCATTTCGGAGGTTATTTGAGATCTTTATTCACATTTGGTTGTTTTTGATCTCAAACCAACCCTCTTGTTTATTACTAACTTGTTTCATGATATATTTGTTTTTTGGCAATATTTTTTGTGTATCTTTCAAGCTTGATTTTTCCATATCTATTGCTTTGATACACTTTTGGCCCATGGCTCCATTAATTATAATTGGTATTAGATCCTAGAAGTCAAAAGTTGACAATTTCTATGATCTAGGGGGAGCATGTGATAGTCAATTGATACCCACTAAATTTTTGAATTTGGTATCATACATATCTTTCTTTTCTTGCATATTGTCATATCTTGGTTAAGATGACAAAGGGGGATATTTTTTATGTCCACCTTTTTGATGATGTCAAGGGGGAGAGATATATGCATTATGTAAATATATATGGGGAGATATATTCATATGCATATGGGAAGAGATATATCTATGGGGAGAGATATATGGGATTAGATAAACCTTGCATGTTTGCATGATATTGTATTTTACATTTGGTTTACAATTGGTTTATGTAATCCATTCCAATTATATGTCACCTTGATTTCAGTTGGTATTATGAGTATTTACCTTTGTGTAGCTCATTGTTTATTTGGTGCATATAAGTAAGGGGAGCTCATTAGCATTGTGCTTTAATACTTCGTATTTACATAATATGTGTCATCATCAAAGGGGGAGATTGTTGAGTATTGGTGTTTTATACCAATCTTATTTTGATGATGATCATAACATTATGTTGTTGCTAATGACTCTCATGTTTTAGTCTCTCAGTTTTATCTCAAGAATATCTTTCTTGGAGACTAATCACTTGGTGCAAGGATGGACATCAAGTGGAGAAGAGCCTAAACTTGGACTCAAGGAGTGCCAAAGCTTGAAGATGATGGAGAGCAATCAAGGCATCAAGATTGAAGACTTAGAATCTAAGGACATCATTGTAATCCATGTAATTTACTTTATTGCTTTCTCTCTCAGTCTAGGGTTAATGTAATGCCTTGTTAGATGGTTTACTCATTCATGCATATGCATATAACCATCTTAGTGAGCCTTAGGGTTATCATAGAATCCAACCCAATAGGTTCACTCTGTCCAAAGACTCATTTGAAGTCTCTGGCTTTCCGTCAGTCGCCTGCTGAAGGAAACACAGTCGACTGGGTGATTTCCAGTCGCCTGTAGATCCTTCTACAGTCGTCTGACATGCACAGCTCAAGTCAACATTTCAATTGACTCAAACTTAAGCTTTACGCACAGTCGTCTGTTGATCAGTTTACAGTCGCCTGTATTTTTACAGTCGCTTGGAGATTGGTCATCAGTTGCCTGTATAGCATAAGTGCATTCTCTGCATCTCTCTGTTGTTTCTCCATTTTATTCTGCAGACGACTGATGAAGAATGTACAATCGCCTGACTATTTGACAGTTGACTGTAGTATTAACATCAGTCACATGTGCAAAGAATTGGAGAAAGAGTGCATCTCTCTATTTTGATCCATCCCCTGCAGCAGTCGCCTGCTGAAGGATTACCAGGCGCATGTCCTGTTTGTCAATCGACTGTATTGACTTCATCAATCGACTGTCCTGGTTCAGATTATAGCCGTTGGATATTTTCTAGCCGTTGATTAGTCGGCTGTCTTTTGATCATCAGTCGACTGTTCCTGTCGTTTTCACCCAGTTTCTAGCCGTTGCTGAATTCTTTCTTTGGCTGTTTCTTTGGGTTTTGGGGCTTGATATGGGGTTCCTATATATTTGAGTATGCTGCCTTCTCTTGAGAATGCTGGACAACACTTGATAACTCTTGACTCTATAGAAAATCTCAAGAGATCAATAAGCAACTCTCAAGCTCCCTCATTTCCCTCAATTGAGCATTCATCTATCTTCATGCATTAAAGTCCATCTTAAAGGAAATCATCCAAGGGCTCTCAAGCATATCCCAACACTTGGAGATCCTCTTCCATGCCTTGCATCCATTCATGAGTAAGCATCTCATGGCATATGTAAGAGTATTTATTTTACTTGGTGTAATTTGTGTCTCTAATTCTCTTTGTGGGAATTAGAACTTTCTCTCTTTGTGGGAGGTTCTCTCTTTGTGGGAGGTTGTCTCTTTGTGGGACTTAGGAAACTCTCTTTGTGGGAGTAACTCTCTTTGTGGGAGTTTAGTGTCCTAGTGTAGGGCTAACCCTAATTCTCTGAGTGGAAGTTAGTGATTCTCTATGTGGGAGTCTTGATCCTCGTGTAGGATTGGTTGGGTCCTTGTGTAGGGCATATATCCTCTTTGTGGGGTATCTCCTTGTGAGATTTGTATTCACTTCTCTATATGGGAATATAGTGAATATTGGTGTGGCTGGATGTACCCAAGTTTGAGGAACCAGGGTAAAACTGTGTGTTTGTGTTTGGATTGATTGTGCCTTTTAATTCCTCTTGCATTTATAATTCCGCATTTGCAAGTTAAATTTTAATTGGACAATTTTATTGTCATTACACTATTCACTCCCCTCTAGTGTGTGTTGTTAGTATTGCAAGGGTAAGGCGATCCTTACAATATTCATATTGTCAAAAATAGAACAAAGTACAAATCTCACAGCATGTAATTCACACGACCAAAATAATGACAAAATATGTTTTTATCTATTGATCCATTTCGCCGCTACTTTAATAGAATAAACAAGCACAAGCTCATAAACATTAACAACTAACAATGCAAACTTTCGCAGCCATAAGCACTAGAACTTAACAAGTTTTTTTAAAAAACAACTAAAGATTAAATCAGAGCGAACAAATAGAGTCAATACCTTAGAGGCGCTGGTGAGTCGATCTCCGCTCTCTCCGATCGATACGTTGAGCACCAGCTTCTGCACCTTGATCTCCCTCATCAGATTAGCGATCTTCTTCTCCGAAGCCTTTTTAAAAATGGAACAAATAAAATGAGATAGACGAATCCAAAGATCACAGAGAGAAATTTAAAGATTGAAACATGAGATAGAAGAAAAACAAGAACAATCACCATTGCGCTCAGCTTAGGGTGAGAGCAGCGGGAGAAGAACGAGAAGAATAAAAGAGAATGCTCTGAGATTAATAAATCCTAACCCTGAGGAGGAGCATATTATACGAGGGATGCTCGCAGGTCTGTTAGGGAGAAAACTTTACAGGTATGTGATTGCATCCGTCCGATGTAGATCGTACGGTTTGAAGTGGCATGAAACTTTAACGCATCTATTTTCTTACATGGGCCACTATTGGGACAATATCGGGTCAAATGCTTTATAAATTTGGATCCCAACTAAACTAATGATTTGGGAAAAATTTTTAGATATTGGTTATCAAGAAAGTTATAAATATTCGGTCAAGATTAATATTTACTACTATTCACGAAAAAAGTTGTAATAACTATTTTTTACAACTATCCACGAAAAAAGTTGTAATAAACATTTTTTACAACTTTCAGAGAGAGAAAAGTTGTGGTGTCAAAATTAACATTTACAACTATTCACGAAAAAGTTGAAATTACCATTTTTTACAACTATCCACAAAAAAAGTTGAAATTACCATTTTTAACAACTTTCAGAGAAATAAAGTTGTGGTGTCAAAATTAACATTTACAACTATTCACGAAAAAGTAGTAATAACCATTTTTCACAACTATCCACGAAAAAAAGTTGTAATAAACATTTTTTAGAACTTTCAGAGAAAAAAAAGTTGTCGTATCAAAATTAACATTTTCAACTATTCACGAAAAAAGTTGTAATAACCATTTTTTACAGCTATCCAAGAAAAAGTTGTAATAAACATTTTTTACAACTTTCAGAAGAAAAAAGTTGTTGTAAACATTTATTATAACTACCAAAATAGAAACGTTGCCCCATGAAAGTTGTAAATGCCTAGTTTAGTTTTAGTGAAAATTAGGTTATAAAAATTATATCATTTAATATAAAGATTCATATCATTCAAAAATGTACAAAATGGCTTGGAGCTCAGAAAATCCGAAAAAATGTTCGTCGGAACCGGGAGATCGCCATCTTCAATTGAAAAATAAAAGAAGACAACGTTGGGCCGAAAAATCATATCATTTAATAAAAATATACATATTTTCCATAAAATGTAGAAAATAACATCGGGCTCAGAAAAATCCACACAAATGTCGATTGGAACCAGGAGATCGCAACATTCAACTGAAAAAAGAGAAGACAAAATTAGTCCAAAAAATCATATCATTTAATAAAAAGATTCATATCTTCCAGAAAATGTAGAAAAAGCTCAAATCTAAGAAAAATCTGCAAAAATATCCGTTGGAACATGGAGATCGCCATCTTCAACTGAAAAAATGAGAAGACAAAATTAGGCTATAAAAATCTTTTCATTTAATAAAGAGATACATATCTTTCATAAACTGTAGAAAATAGCACCAAGCCCAGAAATGATATATAAAAAGTCTTATCAGTTGAAGATGGCGATATCCCGGTTACTTCGAACATTTTTATAGATGAAGATGGTGATTTCACAGTTCCAAATTTTGTCTTCTATTATATTTCAGTTGAAGATGGCGATTTCCCGGTTTCCACGGACATTTTTGGCCTAAATTTGTCTTCTCTGACATTATTTACTAAAACAATCCACATCTTCAAGAAAATATGAAAATAGCTTGGATTTCAGAAAAATCTGCAAAAATGTTCGTTGGAACCGGGAGATTGCCATCTTCTTTTGAAATATAGTAGAAGACAAAATTAGGCCAAAAAATCATATCATTTGATAACATGATCGCCATCATCAACTGGGAAATAAGAGAAGACAAAAATTAGGCAACAAAAATCATATAAATTAATATAAACATCGTTATCTTCTTAAAAAAATAAAATAGCCCAGAGCTCAGAAAAATACGCAAAAAATTCCGTTAGAACCGAGAGATCGCCATCTTCAACTGAAAAATAAGCGAAAACAAAAACATAGAAAAATCATATCATTTAATCTAAAGATCTGTATCTTACGGAAAATGTAGAAAATTGCCTGGGGCTCAGAAAAATCCGCAAAAATGTCCGTTAGAACCGGAAGATCACCATCTTTAACGAAAAAATAGAAGACAAAATTAGTCCCAAAAATCATATCAGTTAATAAAAAGATACATATCTTCCAGAAAATAGCTCCGAGCTGAAAAATCCGAAAAAAATGTCCATTGGAACCAATAGATCGCCGTCTTTAAATGAAAAATAAGAGAAGACAAAATTAGGCTACAAAAATCATATCATTTAATAAAAAGATTTATATCTACAATAAAATATAGAAAATAGCCCCGACCTCAGAACAATCCGCAAAAATGTCTGTTGGAACCGGGAGATCGCCATATTCAACTGAAAAATAAAAGAAGGCAAACTTAGGCCATAAAAATCATATCATTTAATAAAAAGATAAATATTTTCCAAAAAATTTAGAAAATAGCCCCGAGATCATAAAACCCGCAAAATATCCGTTGGAAACAGGATATCACTATTTACAACTGAAAAATAAGAGAAGACAAACTTAGTCTATAAAAATCATATCATTTAATAAAATGAACCACTTCTTCAATAAACTGTAGAAAATATTCACGAGCTCAGAAAAATCTGCAGAAATGTCTGTTAGAACCGGGAGTTTGCCATCTTCAAATTAAAAAAATAAGAGAAGACAAAATTAGGCCAAAAATCATATCATTTAATAAAAATATCCATAACTACCCGAAAATGTAGAAAAATAGTTCCGAGCAAAGAAAAATCCCCAAAAAATGTCCGTTGGAACCGGGAGATTGCCATGTACAACTAAAAAATAAGAGAAGACAAAATTAGGCTACAAAAATCATATCATTTAATAAAAAGATTCAAATCTTCAATAAAATGTAAAAAATTGCCTTGAGCTTAGAAAAATCCGCAAAAATGTCGGTCGGGAGATCGTCATCTTGAACTGAAAAATAAGAGAATACAAAATTGGGTCAAAAAAAACCATATCTTTTGCTATAATATCCATATCTTCAATAAAAAGTAGAAAATTGCTCGGAACACAAAAAATCTGCAAAAATGTCCGTTGGAACCGGGCGATCGCCATTTTCAACTTAAAAATAATAGAAGACAAAATTTGACCTTAAAATCATATCATTTAAAATAAAGATCCATATTTCCAGAAAATGTCGAAAATAGCCCGTAGCTAGAAAAATAACGCAAAAATATCCGTTGGAACCAGGAGATGACCATATGTAATATGAAAATAAGAGAAGACAAAATAAGGCCAAAAAATCATTTCATTTAATAAAACGATCCATATCGTCCAGAAAATGTGGAAATTAGACTGGAGCTGAGAAAAATCCTCAAAAATGTATGTTGAAATCGGGAGATTGCCAACTTCAACTGAAAAATTAGAGAAGACAAAACTAGCCCAAATAATCAATAAAAAGATCTATCTTTCAGAAAATGCAAAAAATAACCATGAGCTCATAAAAATCCACAAACAATGTCCGATGGAAATCGGGAGATTACCATCTTCAACTTAAAAATAAGAGACGACAAATCTAGGCTATAAAAATCATATCATTTAATATAAAGATCCATATCTTACAGAAAATTTAGAAAATGGCCCGTAGTTTAGGAAAATCATCAAAAGTGTCTGTTGGAACCGAGAGATCACAGTCTTCAACTGAAAAATAAGAGAAGACAAAATTAGGCCAAAAATCATATCATTTAATCAAAAGATCCATATCTTTCAGAAAATGTTGAAAAAATCCGCAAAAATGTCGGTTAAAACCAGGAGATCATGATCTTCAACTGAAAAAAATAAGAGAAGCCAAACCGATGTTATAAAAATCATATCATTTAATGAAAAGATCCATTTCTTAAATAAAATGTAGAAAATAGCTCCGGGCTCAAAAAAATCCACAAAAATGTCCGTTGGAACCGGGAGATGGCTATGTTCAACTGAAAAAATAAGTGAAGACAAAATTTTGCCAAAATTCATATCATTTAATAAAAAGATCAATGTCTTTCAGAAAATGTTGAAAAAATCCGCAAAATGTTGGTTAGAACCAGGAGATAACGATCTTCAACTGAAAAAAAATAAGAGAAGCCAAACTGATGTTATAAAAATCATATCATTTAATGAAAAGATCCATTTCTTAAATAAAAGGTAGAAAATATCTCCGGGCTCAAAAAATCCACAAAAATGTCCGATGGAACCGGGAGATGGCTATGTTCAACTAAAAAATAAGTGAAGACAAAATTTTGCCTAAATTCATATCATTTAATAAAAATATCAATGTCTTTTAGAAAATGTAGAAAATAATCTCATGTTCAGAAAATCTCAGAAAAATTCATAAAAATGTCTGTTGAAACCGGGAGATTGCCATCTTCAACAGAAAAAATAAAAGAAGACAAAATTAGGCTATAAAAATCATAAGATTTAATAAAAAGATTCATATCTTACAGAAAATGTAGAAATTATAGCCTAGCTTAGAAAAATCCTGCAAAAATTTCCGTTGAAACCGGTAGATCGACATCTTCAACGAAATAATAAGAGAAGACCAAATGAGGCCAAAAATATATATTTTAATAAAAAGATCCATATCTTCGAGAAAATGTAGAAAAATAGCCCCGAGCTCGAACAATCCGCAAAAATGTCTGTTGGAATCGAAAGATCGTCATCTTCAATTGAAAATAAGAGAAGACAAAATTAGACTACAAAAAGCATATCATTTGATAAAAATATCCATATATTCAATAAAATGAATAAAATAACACTGAGCTCAGAAAAATCAGCAAAAATTTTCGTTGTAATCGGGAGATCGCCATCTTCAACTGAAAAATAAGGGAAGACAAAATAGGCTATAAAAATCCTATCATTTAATATTAAGATATTGTCTTACAGAAAATATAAAAAAATTGCCCGTAGATCAGAAAAATTAGCGAAAATGTCCGTTGGAACCATGAGATCGCCATCTTCATCCGGGAAAAAATAAGAGAATGCAAAATTGGCCAAAAATCATATCGTTTAATAAAAAGAAACATATCTTCCAGAAAATGTAGAAAATCACCCCGAGGTCAAAAAAATCCGCAAAAAAATCATTTGGAACAGCGAGATCATCATCTTCAACTGAAAAATAAGGGAAGACAAACTTTGGCTATAAAAATCATATCGTTTAATAAAAAGATTCATTTCTTCCAGAAAATCTAGAAAATAGCCCAGAGATAAGAAAATCCGTAAAAATGTCTATTAGAACCGGGAGATCCCCATTTTCAACAAAAAAACAAATGAAGACCTTAGGCAAAAATATCATATCATTTAATATAAATCTTTATCTTATATAAAATGTAGAAAATATCCACAAGTTCAAAAAAATCCGCAAAAATGTCTGTTGGAACCGGCCGATCACCATACTTAACTGAAAAATAAGAGAAGATAAAATTACGTTACAAAAATCATATCATTTTATAAAAAGATCCCTATCTTCAGTAAAATATAGAAAATAGACCCGAGCGAAGAAAAATCCGCAAAATATCCATTGGAACCATAAGATCGCCATCATTAACAGAAAAATAAGAGACGAGAAAATTAGGAGAAAAAATCATAACATTTATAAAAAGATCCATATCATTTAGAAAATGTAGAAAATAGCCCAGATCTAAGAGAAATCTGCAAAAATTTCTGTTGGATCCGGAAGATTGCCATCTTTAACTAACAAATATTAGAAGACAAAATTAGGCTATTAAAATTATATCATTTAATATAGAGATCCATATTTTATAGAAAATGTAGAAAATTATCTAGAGTTTAGAAAAATTCGCAAAAGGTCCTTTGGAACTAGGGGATTGCCATATTCAACGAAAAAAAATGAGAGAGAAAAATTAAGCAATAAAAATCATATCATTTAATAAAAAGATAAATATCTTCAATAAACTGTAGAAAAATAGCCCCGAGCTCAGAAAAATAATTAAAAATGTTCGTTGAAACCGGGAGATCGCTATCTACAACTTAAAATATTTGTATCTTCCCGAAAATATAAGAAAATAGCACCGAGCTCAGAAAAATATGCCAAAATGTCTGTTGGAACCAGAAGATCACCATCTTCAACTGAAAAATAAGAGAAGACAAAATTTGGCTATAAAAATCATATCATTTAATATAAAGATTCCTATCTTACAAAAAATGTAGAAAATAGGCCGTAGCTCAGAAAAATCTAAAAAATGTCTGTTGGAACCCCGAGTTATACGGAAAAAAAATCGTAAAATGTAGAAAATAGACCGGAGTTTAAAAATCGTAAAAATTAGGACATAAAAATAAGAGAAGACAAAATTAGGACATAAAAATCATATCATTTAATATAAAGATTCATATGTTATTGAAAATGTAGAAAACAGACCGGAGTTTAAAAATCGTAAAAATAAGAGAAGACAAAATTAGGACATAAAAATCATATCATTTAATATAAAGATTCATATGTAATACAAAATGTAGAAAACAGACCGGAGTTTAAAAATCGTAAAAATGTCCCTTGGAATCAGGAGATCGCCATCTTCAACAAAAAAAATAAGAGAAGACAAAATAATGCCAAAAAATCACATGATTTAATTAAATGATCCATATCTTTTAGAAAATGTAGAAAATAGCACAGATCTCAGAAAAGTCCGCAAAAATTTCTGTTGGAAAAGGAAGATCGTCATCTTTAATTGAAAAATAAGAGAAGAGAAAATTAGGCTATACGAATTATATCATTTAATATAAGATCAATGTCTTACAGAAAATGTAGAAAATTACCAGGAGCTAAGAAAAATTTGCAAAAATGTCTGTTGGAATCGGGAGAGATCGCCATATTCAACGAAAAAAATAAGACAATACAAAATTAGGCCCAAAAAATAATAATATTAATAAAAAGATCCTCATCTTCTAGAAAATATAGAAAATAGGCTCGATGTTAGAAAAATCCACAAAATGTCCATTGGAACCAGGAGATCCCCATCTTCAACTAAAAAAACTAAGAGAATACAAACTTAGGCTATAAAAATCATCATTTGATAAAAAGATCCATATCCTCAATTAAATGTATAAAACAGCCCAGAGCTCAAAAAAATCTGCAAAAATGTCTCAGTTAAAAACAGGAGATAGCTATCTTCAATTCAAAAGTAAGAGAAGACAAACTTAGGCTATAAAAATCATATCAATTATTAAAAGATCCATATCTGACATTAAAAAATAGAAAATAGCCACTAGCTCAGAAAAATCCGCAAAAATGTCCGTTGGATCCAGGAGATCGCTATCTTCAACTGAAAAATAAGACAAGACAAACTTAGCATATAAAAATCATATCATTTAATAAAAGAGCCATATGTTTCATAAATGTAGAAAATAGTTTGAAGCGCAAAAAAATCTATGAAAATGTCCATTGGAACAAGTAGATTGCCATCTTCAACTGAAAAATAAGAGAAGACAAAATTAGGCTATGAAAATCATATCATTTAATATAAAGATCCGTATCTTATAGATAATGTAGAAAGTAGCATGGAGCACACAAAAATCCGTACAAATGTAAATTGGAACGGGGAGGTCGCCATTTTGAACTGAAAAAAGAGACGACAAAATTGGTCCAAAAAATCATATCATTTAATTGAAATATCCATATCTTCCAGAAAAGGTAGAAAAATAGTCCCAAGCTAAGAAATATTCGCAAAAATGTCTGCTGGAACGAGTAGATCGACATCTTCAACTAAAAAAAATAAGAGAAGACAAATGTCGGCTATAAAAATCATATCATTTACTAAAAATATCCTTATCTTTCATAAAATATAGAAAATAGCACCGAGTTCATAAAAATCTGTAAAAATGTCTGTTGGAACAAAGAGATCGCCATCTTTAACTGAAAAATAAGAGAACAAAAATTAGGCCAAAAATCATATCGTTTATAATAAAAAGATACATATATTCAAGAAAATTTATGAAATAGCCCCGAGGTCAGATAATACGCAAAAATGTCCGTTGGAACCGGGAGATCGCCATCATCAACTAAAAAATAAGAGAAGACAAAATTAGACCATAAAAATCATATCATTTAATATAAAGATCCATATCTTTCAGAACATGTTGAAAATAGCCTAGAACGCAGCAAAATCCGCAAAACAATCTGTTGGAACCAAGAATCAACATCTTCAAATGAAAAAAATAAGAGAAGATAAATGTATGCTATAAAAATCATATCGTTTAACAAAAAGTTTAATATCTTCTATAAAATGTAGAAAATAGAACCGAGCCAAAAATTTCCGGAAAAATGTTCGTTGGGACTAGGAGATAGCCATCTTCAACTAAACAAATAATAGAAGAATTAGGCTATAAAATCATATCATTTAATAAAAAGATTCATATCTTACAGAAAATGTAGAAAATATCCCGGATCTTAAAAAATCCGCAAAAATATTCGTTGGAACCAGGAGATCGTCATCTTCATCTAAAATATAGAGAAGACAAAATTAGGCCAAAATCATATTATTTCATAAAAAGATCCATATCTTTCAGAAAATGTAGAAACACAGACTTAAACTAAGAAAAATCCACAAAAATGTCCATTGGAACCGGGAGATCGCCATCTTTAACTGAAAAAAATAAGAGAAGACAAACATACGCTATTAAAATGTTGAAAATAACATTGGGCTTATAAAAATCCGCAAAGGTATCCATTAGAATAGGAAGATCACCATCTTCAACGGAAAAATAAGAGAAGAAAAATTAGGCCAAAAATCATATCATTTAATAAAGATCCATATCTTCCAGAAAATTTAAAAAATAGTCACGAGGTCAGAATAATACACAAAATGTCGTTCGAAACGGGAGATCGATATCTTCAACTAAAAAATAAAAGATGACAAAATTAGGCTAAAAATCATATCATTTAATAAAAAGATCCCTAAATTATCGAAAATGTACAAAAATAGCCTCGAACTCGGAAAAATCCGCAAAAATGTCCCTTGTAACCGGGAGATCGCTATCTTCAACTAAAAAAAATAAGAGATGACAAAATTAGGTTATAAAAAATATATCATTTAAATAAAGATTCATATTATTCAAAAAATATAAAAAATAGACCGGAGCTCAAAAGAAGCCGCACAAATGTCCATTGGAACATGGAGATCGCCATCTTCAAATTAAAAAAGAGAAGACAAAATTTGGCCTAAAAGTCATATCGTTTCATTAAAAGATATATATCTTCCAGAAAATGTAGAAAAATAGTCTCTTACTAAGAAAAATCTGCGAAAATGTCCATAGAAACCGGGAGATCGCCATCTTCAACTGAAAAAAATAAGAGAATATAAACTTAGGCTATTTGTAACGCCCTGCTTCCCAAGATACCCGTGAATTACGAATCCGTCCCAAGTATTCCTAGAGCACCGAGTGTGAAAAAGAAAGAGAAGGAAGAGAGTTTACCAGAAGAATAATGCAGGTCACTCGCACATGCTGGAAAGTACAAGTAATGTTCCAACACAGAAAATAAGAGACAATCATACACAAGTCCAACATTCTTTATTATTAAAACAAAGGTACCTCTTTATTTACATCATCTCATCCTCAAATACAAAAGTGAAAAACAGAAGAAATCACAGAAAAATTCCCAAAAGACATAAAGGTCCACACCAGTACAACTCACTCCTTAGACTACCCTTAGAACTAACTGAAGAGGCTGTCCTTTAAGTATACATCTCTACCACGAACTAAAAGCTAACTCCGGAGTCAGGCCTGATCTGGCTGTACTGCTTTGAAACCTGGAAAAATTAAATAGGAAACGTCAACGCGTGACCCATTAGAAAATCCTAACATCGCTAGATAAGGTCTAGTTTTAGAACTGTTCTTCCTAACTAGGGTCTGGTCACTTAACTATAAACATGTCTACTATTTACGCATAAGGAACAAGTACTGTAAATAAGGTCTACTGAATTAACATGCAGGGAAAGTAAAAAACATCATATGCAGATATTGAAAAGTAAGAGCTACGGAATTAAATAAGTGTGAAGTAAAGGCAGACAATCATAGAATGCACATAATTCATATGAATGGTTTTGAATCAAATGCAACACCTAAGGGATCCCATCTATGCTAGCGTGCTTACAATGAGACTCATAGATTCTATAAGTGGCTCCCATGAATTCAGGAGGTGGCCCCGACATTTCTGTGGCACGCTGGTCTATGTAGCATGTACGTCCATGTTGTCTATCATACCACACATAGATTCAAAAGGTGGCCCAATGGATCAGGAGGTGGCGTCTATCATTTCCGTGGCATGTTGGTCCATGTGGCACTTTGGTCTTTGTGGTGTTAATTTCTGTTAAGTTAACATTCTTTCCATGACAAATTTCACTTACACTAAAACATCTAATGTTTCCAATTAACATATAACTCCATCATTCTTAATATTAAACACATCATGGTATTAAAGCATCTTGCCATAAGGTATGCTAATATGATAATAAGGAGCATAACATGGCATTTATGACATAGTACAAGCATAACATTACATCCATAAGCCTGAAATATTCTCATAACATAATTTACGACATGGATAACAACATTACATCCATAAGCATGCATATCACCATTCTTAACACCATAATTTTCCCAAACTTTAGCCTTATATTTATATGACAACTACAGAATTCTGTTTTAAATCTGGACTCTTATATATCAGTCCAAAATAGCTATCTAAGGCCGTAATCTGGTTTAGTGCTGAACATAAAAGTTGTAGATGCTTAAGTTCTGTTTCCAAATTATCTAAAATTGTGTCATTTCCGGGTCTGTAGAGAGGGTTATGCAATGTTTTCCCCAATATGGCAGAATCTGTTTAAGACTGATGCCATGGTAAATTTGTCTATTTACACCTTCTACATTCAAAACTAGGCTCTACTTTCTTCTAAAAAGTTGTAGTTAACTTCGTGATCTTTTCAAAACATGAATCATCCCATTTGAAGGTGTACACTAGCAGAGATGAATTTTTGAATCTACATGACAGAACTTAAAATTTTACAGCATATATCATTAACATAGCTATTATAGCATATTGACTGACTAACATGAAGCTACTAGTCATATTACCATTGCCATCCTAATAATTTGACATGATAATGATTTTAAAGCTAACAAATGAATCATAATGACAACATGGTCTACACTAACATGGGATGTTACATGGTATATTTTGGCAAACTATGCATACTTCCACTAAATAAAACATTACATCATAAGCATGCATACTAAACTTAACATAATATGGCACTTTACTAGCATGTGGCTTAAACTACAATTCTACATCAAATTCCAACTAAAATTAAATAAGTGATGAAACTTTATAACTACAATCCTAAAACTACATCATAACTAGGATGTTAGAATTCCTAACTCAAATATCTCCTTCTTAATTTCTTTGGCCCTTCTTCTCCTTGAAGACCCCATCAATCCTCAAGCTTTCTTCTTCCATACCGTAATCTCCCATGGTAGATGTCAATAGAGGGATTGAATTAAGGAGATGGTGGTGGAGTGGGAGGTGCAAAGGGAGGAGAGGGGAGTTTTCTACTTTTTTTCCTTTTCTTTTTCCCAATTTCTTCTCTTTTATTCATCCCCTCATCCTTGTCATCCCTTAATTCCCTCTTAGCTTGCCAAATGGAGAGAGTTAGGTGAAAATCAAATAGGTGATGACACCTCTTAGGCTAGGTGTTTCCTTTAGGAAATTTATGGTTTCTATTTTCTACTAAATAGAAATACTCTAATAAAATACCCTTACTCACCAAATACCAAGTATACCATCTAATTACTCATCCATTTTATCCAAATGATGTTTAAATAAAATTTTAAAAATGATTTGGTCATTAGAAAATTATGGAAAATTTATAAAAATACCCAAAAATTCAAACTTTCAAATACGTCTAGAATATGTACATTATACCTGTGTATACGAAAACAGGGTATTACATTCTACCCACCTTAAAAACAAAGCCCATCCTCGGACTTTCTAAATTTAAGGGTCTAACCGAAAGCTAAATGGTTCCAAGGGTCGTCCCCCCCACGAAATAAAAACAACAGTACGTATACTCCAACCACACATAGCTATATGTATCGCCTATACATATATACACTGCACATACACAACACTCAAGCAGATATATATACACCATAGTATTTATACACCACATTTTCATACAAGTAATCCACATAGTTATACAAACATATGTACACATGACATATACACACACTACACCAACACATCAAACACAAGCAATATTACTTACAAGTCCATATACACCACGATGAAGGAACCACAACACATACATATATACATATACCTACAGTCATATCACTTCATACATTCAATTATATCACACTCAAACAATAGCCGTACATGCACCTCCTACATTCATATCATAAACATATATATACATATGTACACGCACAAACAACAAGTCACATAAGTAACATACAAACATAGATACATACATGCAAGTATACATTCATACAGCTAGATATATGTATCACTCATATGTTTTTTGAAATATCGTCATAACAAATGCATATACAACAAGAGACACACATAACGAACACACACATGGATACATCCATACATACCAATATCTCTATCTATGTATACATACAAACATCCTTAATTATGCATATATATTAAAACTACACATACGTCCATAAAGAAATATCTATAGCATATACCTTACATATGCAACATATAGCACACATATAGAACCAATTATACCAACCCATGAATACATACCAACTGCACCTATGTACACAGCAGTGTATGCCGTAAAACGTCACACATAAGTGACAATCTATCCAACTGGAACCAGGTTCTTGTTTAGCTTTCAATAGGTAGGGCTCTTTACTAATAATGTATCAGTCTAGACTCTAAGGCCACTACCCACTCTAAGACACGACTTTTCTCTATGGAGCATTACCCACACTACCTTACACACGCCGTACTGTGATAACCTGCATGGGCTGCCAAATGTGACGCATGGTCCCCAGGATACCTGAGAAGTACGAATCCGTCTCAATTATTTCTAAAGCAGCGAGTTTTAAAAAGAAAGAGAAGGAAGAGAGTCTACAAGAAGAATTATGCAGGTCACTGTGCATATGCTGAGAAGAACAAGTAATGCTTCATCACAGAAATTATGAGACAATCATATACAAGTTCAATATTCTTTATTATTAAAAAATGTACCTCTTTATTTACATCATCTATTCCTCAAATACATAAGTGAAAACAGAAGAAATCCCAGAAAAATCCCCAAAAGAATAAAGGTCCATACCATTATAACTCACTCCCTAGACTACCCTAAGAACTAACCGAAGAGGCTGCCCTCTGAGGATTCCACCTCTACCGCGAACTGAAAGCTAACTACTGAGTCAGGCCTGATCTGGGTGTATTTCTTTGAAATCTGGAAAAATGGGACACATCAACACGTGACCCAGTAGGAAATCCTAACATTGCTAGTTTTAGAACTGTTCTTCCTAACTAGGGCTTGGTCACTTAACTGTAAACAGGTCTACTATTTACGCATAAGGAACAAGTACTGTAAATAAGGCCTATTAAAATAACATGCATGGAAAGAAAAACAACATCACATGCAGATATTGAAAAGTAAGAGCTACAGAATTAAATAAGCGTGAAGTAAAGGCAAACAATCACAGATATGCACATGATGCATATGAATGGTTATGAATATAGATGCAACTCCTAAGGGATCCCATCTATGCCAGTGTGCCTACAATGTGACTCATTGATTCTTGATGTGGCTGCAATGGATTCAGAAGGTGGCCCCGGTATTTCCGTGGCACGCTGGTCTATTTAGCACGTAGGTCTATGTCGTCTGTCATACCACACATAGATTAATGAGGTGGTCCCCATGAATTCAGGAGGTGGCATCTGGCATTTTCATGGCACGCTGGTCCATGTGGCACTTTGGGTTATGTGGTGTTAATTTCTGTTAAGCGACCATTCTTTTCATGACAAATTTCAAATACACTATAACATTTTATGTTCCCAATTAACATATTACTCCATCATTCTTAATATGAAACACATCATGCTATGGAAGCATCTTGTCAAACATTATGCTAATCTGAGAATAAGGAGCATAATATGGCATTTGTGTGACATAGTACAAGCATAACATTACATCCATAAGCATGAACTATTCTCATAATATAATTTACTACATGGATAACAACATTACATCCATAAGCATGAATATCACCATTCTTAGCACCATAATTTTCACAAACTTTATCCTTATATTTATTTGACAACTATAGAATGTTGTTTTAAATCTGGACTCTTATATATCAGTCTAAAACAGCTATCTAAGGCCATAATCTGGTTTAGTGCTGAACATAAAAGTTGTAGATGCTTAAATTCTGTTTCCAAATTATCTAAGATTGTGTCATTGGGGGGGGGTCTGTAGAGAGAGTTATGAAATTTTCTCCACAATGTATCAGAATCTGTCTAAAACTGATACCATGATAAATTCGTCTATTTACACCTTCCTACATTCAAAACTAGGCTTTGCTTTCTTCTAGAGAGTTGTAGTTAACTCCATGAACTTTCCAAAACATCTTGAATCATCCCATTTGGAGATCTACACTAGCACATATGAATTTTTGAACTGAAAATTTTACAGTATATCATTAACATGGCTATTATAGCATATTGACTGACTAACATGATGCTACTGTTCTTACTACCATTGCCATCCTAATAATTTGACATGATAATCTTACTACCATGCCATCCTAATAAGTTGACATGATAATGATTTTAAAGCTAAAAAAGGAAGCATAATGGCAACATGGTCTACACTAGCATGGGATGTTACATGGTATATTTTGGCAAAACTATATTTCAACTAAATAAAACATAACATCATAAGCATGCATACTAAACTTAACATACCATGTCACTTTACTAGCAT
>JAULAV010008019.1:0-30039 GCA_030789695.1 Scilla litardierei | reverse complement strand
TAGAAGATATGGATCGTTTTATGAAATGATATGATTTTTTGGCCTTATTTTGTCTTCTCTTATTTACATATTACAGATGGCCATCTCCCGGTTCCAACAGATATTTTTGCGTTATTTTTCTAGCTATGGGCTATTTTCGACATTTTCTGAAAAATATGGATCTTAATTTTAAATGAGATGATTTTAAGGTCAAATTTTTTATTCTCTTATTTTTAAGTTGAAAATGGCGATCTCCCGGTTCCAACGGACATTTTTGCGGATTTTTTGTGTTCCGAGCAATTTTATACATTTTATTGAAGATATGGATATTATATCAAAAGATATGATTTTTATGGCCCAATTTTGTATTCTCTTATTTTTCAGTTGAAAATGACGATCTCCCGACGGACATTTTTGCGGATTTTTCTGAGCTCAGGGCAATGTTTTTACATTTTATTGAAGATATGAATCTTTTTATTAAATGATGTGATTTTTATAGCCTAATTTTGTCTTCTCTTATTTTTCAATTGTACATGGCGATCTCCGGGTTTCAACGGACATGTTTGCAGATTTTTCTTAGCTCAGAACTATTTTTCTATATTTTCGGGTAGTTATGGATCATTTTAATAAATGATATGATTTGTATAGCCTAAGTTTGTCTTCTTTTATTTTTCAGTTGAATATGGCGATCTCCTGGTTCCTACAGGTATTTTTGCGGATTTTTCTGAGGTCGGGGCTATTTTCTACATTTTATTATAGATAAAATGTTTTTATTAAATGATATGATTTTTGTAGCCTAATTTTGTATTCTCTTATTTTTCAGTTAAAGATGGCGATCTCTTGGTTCTAGTGGACATTTTTTCGGATTATTTTTAGCTCGAAGATATTTTTTGGAAGATATGTATCTTTTTATTAAATGATATGCTTTTTGGACTAATTTTGTCTTCTCTTATTTTTTTCGTTAAATATGGCGATCTTCCGGTTCTAACAGACATTTTTACGGATTTTTCTGAGCTCCTGGCAATTTTCTACATTTTCTGTAAGATACTGATCTTTATATTAAATGAAATGATTTTTATAGCCTATTTTTTTCGCTTACTTTTTAGTTGAAGATGGCGATCTCTCGGTTCTAACAGAATTTTTGCGTATTTTTCTGAGCTCGGGGCTATTTTCTTTTTTGGAAGATAACGATCTTTATATTAATTTATATGATTTTTGTTGCCTAATTTTATCTTCTCTTATTTTCCAGTTGATGATGGCGATCATTTTATCAAATGATATGATTTTTTGCCTTATTTTGTCTCTCCTATATTTCAAAAGAAGATGGCGATCTCCCGGTTCCAACGAACATTTTTGCGGATTTTTCTAAAATCCGAGCTGTTTTTCATAATTTCTTGAAGATGTGGATTGTTTTAGTAAATAATGTCAGAGAAGACAAAATCAGGCCAAAAATGTCCGTTGAAACCGGGAAATCGCCATCTTCAACTGAAATATTATAGAGGACAAAATTTGGAACGGGGAAATCACCATCTTCATCTAAAAAAATGTCCGTAGTAACCGGGATATCGCCATCTTCAACTGATAAGACTTTTTATTTATCATTTTCTGGGCTTGGTGCTATTTCTACATTTTATGAAAAATATGGATCTGTTTATTAATTGATATGGTTTTTATAGCCTAAATTTGTTTTCTCTTATTTTCAGTTGAAGAAGGCGATCTTTTCATTAAATGATATGATTTTTTGCCTAATTTTTGTCTTCTCTTATATTCTAGTTGAAGATGGCGATCTTACGGTTCCAACAGATATTTTTGCAGATTTTCTGAACTCCTGTCTGTTTCCACATTTTTGGTAGATATGTATCATTTTATTAAATGATATAATATTTTGGCCTTATTATGTCTTCTCTTATTTTTCAGTTGAAGATGTCGATCTCTCGGTTCCAACGGACATTTTTGCGTATTTTTCTGAGCTTGGTGTTATTTTCTACACTTTCTGGAAGATAAGAATATTTATATTAAATGATATGAATTTTTATCTTAATTTTTTATCTTATTTTCTGGATGAAGATGGCGATCTCCAAGTTCCAACGGACATTTTTGCGGATTTTTTTCGAGCTCCAGGCTATTTTCTACATTTGATTAAAGATATGGATCTCTTTATTAAATGACAAGATTTTTATAGTCTAATTTTGTCTTCTCATTTTTTCAGTTGAAGATTGCGATCTCCATGTTCCAACAGACATTTTTTGCAGATTTTTCTTAGCTTTGGGCTTTTTTCTACATTTTCTGGAAGATATGCATCTTTTTATTAAATGATATGATTTTTGGTACTAATTTTGTCTCCTCTTTTTTTATGTTGAATGTTGCGATCTCCTGGTTCCAATGGACATTTGTGTGGATTTTTTTGAGCCCGATGTTATTTTCTACATTTTATGGAAAAATATGTATATTTTTATTAAATGATATGATTTTTCGGCCCAACTTTTTCTTCTTTAATTTTTCAATAGAAGATGGCGATCTCCTGGTTCCAATGAACATTTTTTCGGATTTTCTGAGCTACGAGCCATTTTCTACATTTTCTGTATGATATGAATCTTTATATTAAATGATATGATTTTTATAACCTAATTTTCACTAAAACAAAACTAGGCATTTACAACTTTCATGGGGCAATGTTTCTATTTTGGTAGTTGTAATAAATGTTTACCACAACATTTTTCTTCTGAAAGTTGTAAAAAATGTTTATTACAACTTTCTTAGAGAGCTGTAAAAAATGGTTATTACAACTTTTTTCGTGAATAGTTGTAAATGTTAATTTTGATACGCCAACTTTTTTCTCTCTGAAAGTTGTAAAAAATGTTTATTACAACTTTTTTCGTGGATAGTTGTAAAAAATGGTTGTTACTACTTTTTCGTGAATAGTTGTAAATGTTAATTTTGATACGACAACTTTTTCTCTGTAAAAGTTGTAAAAAATGTTTATTACAACTTTTTTCGTGGATAGTTGTACAAAATGGTAATTTCATCTTTTTCGTGAATAGTTGTAAATGTTAATTTTGACACCACAACTTTTCTCTCTTTGAAAGTTGTAAAAAATGTTTATTACAACTTTTTCGTGGATAGTTGTAATAAATGGTTATTACAACTTTTTTCGTGGACAGTTGTAAATATTAATCTTGACCGAATATTTACAACTTTTTTGATAACCAATATCTACAAATTTTGCCCAAATCATTAGTTTAGTTGGGATCCTAATTTATAAAGCATTTGACCCGATATTGGCCCAATCGTGGCCCATGTAAGAAAATAGACACGTTAAAGTTTCACGCCCCTTCAGACCGTACGATCTACATCGGACGGATGCAATCACATACCTGTTAAGTTTTCTCCCCAATAGACCTCGCGAGCATCCCTTGTATAATATGCTCCTCCTCAGAGTTAGGGTTTATTAGTCTTAGAGCATTCTCTTTTATTCTTCTGGTTCTTATCCCGCTGCTCTCACCCCAAGCTGAGCGCAATGGTGATTGTTCTTGTTTTTCTTATGTCTCATGTTTCAATCTTTAGATTTCTCTCCGTGATCTTTGGATTCGTTTGTCTCATTTGATTTGTTCCGTTTTATAAAGGCTTTGTAGAAGAAGATCGCTAATCCGATGAGGGAGATCAAGGTGTAGAAGCTGGTGCTCAACGTATCGATTGGAGAGAGCAGAGATCGACACACCAGTGCCTCTAAGGTATTGACTCTATTTGTTCGCTCTGATTTGATCTTTAGTTGTTGTAACGACTGGTTTTTCATGTATTTGGATTATCTCTATTATATATATATGTTTTGGTGGATTTTCTCCTCATGTGTGGTTTTCGTCTCCGTAGCTTTCGTTTTCGATCGTTTCGTCGTGATTTTCTAGATTCTTCCTTGGAATCGTCGATTTCGGAGTAAGTCATTCGTGATGGGCTTCATATCGGTCATATCTTATTGTTAGATCAAGCCTAGGAGTCTTAGGAATCGATCCCGGAGCTTCGCGCTCCATTTCGGAACTTTCTGTGCACGTTAGCCGGTACAAGAAGGGGAACCGACTGACTAGATGACGATTTAGTCGGTCGGCAAACCTTCATGGACCGACTAGTGGGCTTTGTTAATTATTCAGGAGTTACTGTTTATCGTTGTCGGTCTAAGAACATTTGTCGACCGACTAGGTTGCAAACTAGTCGGTCAGCAATCGTTCTTTAACCGACTAGCTCTATGATCATTTTGATACCAAGTACTATTCAATCTTAGTCGGTCTAAGAACGTTCGTCGACCAACTAGATGAGAAACTAGTCGGTCAGTAGTTGTTCTTTGACCGACTAAATCTAAATCCTATTTTTCGTCAGGAGTTACTGTTTACACTTAGTCGGTCTGCGTTGGTCAACCGACCGACTAGTTCCCAAACTAGTCGGTCAGAGGTTGCTTTTTGACCGACTAATCAGTGTCAAAACCCTAATTTCTGGGCAGCCGCCAGCTCTTCCTATTTAAACCCCCCAAACGTTTTTCTTTTCTTCTTTCATTTCTCATGAGCCTCTTTCTTCCCCAAATCATCATCCATCTAACCCTAGCCCTCCTCCTTCATCAAGAGCTCCTCTCCCTCTCCATTTTGGCCAGCCACCACCTCTAGGTCGCCGGAAAACCCCCAAAAATCCCCAAAACCCCATTTCTCCAGATTTTCTCCCCATTTCCAGATCTGAACCGTAGGTTCCCCGGATCGTTTCTTCCGTCGTCGTGCTTGCTCGGCATCGTTCTTCCGCTAACGATTCGGTAATAACTCGATTCTATAAAATTCTCATAACCCATTTGTGTTTTTATAAAACCCTAATAAAACTAGGTTGGATGTTGTTCTAATATTGTTTTGCCAAGGCAACGACCTCTTTCCCGTAGATTAGCGTCTGTGAGACGAACCTACGTGATCTTCATCCTCTGTGCTAGGCAAGTGAAACTTGCTACTTAGGGTTTTGGGCCATGTCTTAGGCCATTTGCTTGTTGTAGGCATAAAAGAGACTAGGCGACGAAATGATACTCGCCTAGGCACAATTTTAGGAACTAGCTTGACAACGAAGCTAGATCCGACATTTATCATGTTGCACAACTACCATGTCATGTTTAATTTCCATTAACAGTACGCGAATTAATTGTCATGTCATTGCATTCTTTAAGTGTTCCCGTGATTGCGTAGCTCCGCTACACCTTGTGAAATGATTAAGGCTAGGTGCACCCCTATGCCAAATGAAATACGCTTCTGGTTTGTGATCCAGGAAACGAGCTCTTGTGCGGGGCAACCCTGGCTCATTTACTGAGCATCGTGTACAGGGACTCTGGCTCGTTTACACGTGGGTTTTGGGGTAAGAGTTAAGCGGCCATTCAACTAGGAGTCTGCCCGATCAGCAACTGTAGTTGTAAGGCGTAAACTCTGGGTTCTGGGGTAGTGTTAAGCAGCCAATCAGTGTGAATGTCCAACAGTTCAGCTGTAAGGCGTAAACATCTACAAACAACTTGAAACGTGACTAGTGAAAAGATTGAGATTGTTAGTAGCTTGGCTACTCTTGACATGCCCTGAAAATTGTTCTCTTGTACTTGTGGTTTCACCATATCTTACTTGTGCACTCATACCATAACTGCCATGTCATGCATACTATAACTGCTAGGTTGTTAGTTTGCCTTCCTTTTCAGTTTCCTTGCCCAAGTCTTTTAGACTTGCTGACATGTGCCCCTTTACTCTTTTGGGTGACACATGTTAGATCCTGAGCCTGAGTTCGTTGTTGAGGACGAGGTGTTTGCAGACGCCGAGCCCGAGCCTGTGTTTGACGAGGACTTCGTGGACACGGGCGATCAGTCGTAGAGACTGTTTGTGTTGTTGTTTAGACTGTTTTGTTGTCGGTGCGTGGCACCAATACCTTGTTATGTTGTCCCTTTTGTTGGCCTTGTTCTGGGCCTTTAGACTCTTTCTTTTAGCCTGGTGGCTTTTCTGGATGTTGAACTTATTTTTAATGTTGGACAAATTCTGAGATTTGAGATTTTATTTCTGTCTCTCCTTGTGTTATTATTATTGTTCCGTTTGTGGTTACAGGGACCTGCTTATGTTTTATTGACGCTTATCGGGTTTGGGGCTTCACAGCTCCACTCCCGTGCAGACCTTTTCACGTCTCGCCTCCATTTTAAGGAAGCGGGGCGTGACAGGTTTTGTTGGTGGCCCATGCAGGTCCATTTTGTAACTGCGATTGTCGGAATAATGATAATAATATTAGAATGTCCAATAAACTAAGTTCGACATCCGAGTCATAAGCTATGAGTCTAAATTGTTTCCTTTTTTGTGTCATTAGATGGCAGGAAGGCGATTTACCCGTGGTGGTGGTAGTGGCGTGCCCCCCTCATGACGAGGAGCCTGAGCGGGAGCCCACTAATGGGGAGATGATGTGGATGATGCTTCAGATGATGCAGGTGCAGCAGGGCGTGCTCCTGCAAGTCCAGAATGCTCCACTTGCTCGAGCTGCTCGGGCAATCCAGGATGCCCCTCGCTCCGAGCCGGGAGTGAAGCAATTTCGGGAGCTGGGTCCCACATATTTTGATGGGTCTGAGGGTCCTCTAGCTGCCGATGAGTGGATTCGGAACATAGAGGATAATTTGAAGATGGTGAAGATCGGCCCGGCTGGATGGGTTGATTTGGCGAAGAGGCAACTCAAGGATAATGCTTGGAACTGGTGGGATGCGGAAGAGAAGATGCTGGTGGAGCCGATAGCTTGGGCTACCTTTAAGTCCAGGTTTGATGAGGAGTTCTTTCCGAAGGCTGTTAGGAAGGAGATGCTGCAGCGCTTTATTGATCTGAAGTAAGGGAGCTTGACGGTGGACCTGTACCACCAAGAGTTCACTAGGCTGAGTCGGTTCGCACCAAAGATGGTTCAGGATGCTGATGAAAGGGCTCAGAGGTTCCTGCAGGGGCTTGCTTTGGAGCTTCAGAGTTTTGTGTCTTCCTCTGATCTGGACTCTTATCAGAAGGTTCTGGTCACTGCGAGGAGGCAGGAGCTGAACCTGAGCCAGAGGAGGGGATATGTTTCTGGTGCTGGGAAGAGGCTTGTAGAGCAGGCCAGGGCGGTGGTTAGGCCTGGTTTCAAGCCTAATCAGCCAGTGCAGTTCAAGAGGACAGGAGGGCCTAATCAGAAGACTTGCCATTTCTGCGGCAAGCCTGGCCACATCAAGGATCAGTGTAGGAAGTTTCTGGGCCAGTGTTTGGTTTGTGGTGATGCTTCTCATGTCGCGAAGGATTGTCGGCATGCGAATCAGTTGCGGACAGCACCTGTTGCAGCACAGCCGTTGCAGCAGAGAGTGTCTGTTCCTGCTGGACGTGGAGCAGCTCTTGTCCCACAGAGGCAGGCTTTTCAGCAGGCTTTTCCGCCGAGGCGGCAGGCTTTTCTGATGACCGCTGTAGAGAGCGAGGCTGTGGATGAGGTTATCACAGGTAATCCTCAATCTAGCTGTTCCTTTCTTATTAGGCTTTGTTTGTTAGATTATGTTGTTTGATTGAACATGATTGTTTGCTAGACTAGGGCTTGATTGTTAGACTGTTTGTAGGTGTGATTTTGGTGTGCACATTTCCTGCATGAGTCATCTTTGACTCTGATGCATCGATGTGCATTATTTCTTGGAGCTTCGTGGAGAAGCATTCCTTGTCGACGTCCCCTCTTTCCAAGAGTTGGAATATCGTTACAGGGAATGGCGTGGTCTCGGTGCATCTTGGTTGCAATTCTTGCTCGTTGGTGGTTTGTGGACATGAGCTTTACGCTGATTTTATTGTCCACGACATCATCAACTATGATGCGGTCCTTGGGATGGATTGGCTTGCGAGCTTCTATGCTACGATCGACTGTCAGAGGAAGAAGGTGGTGTTCGAGATTCCCGGACATCCAGTATTTGAGTTCAGCCGAGGTAGCAGTTCGCTTGGTCCTGTCAGATTTCGGGCCAGGCCAGTGGAGTTTGTGGCTATGCAGATGGAGCTGGAGATGCCAGCTGTGGTGCGAGATTTTGATGACGTCTTCCCCGAGGAGATGTCTGGTTTGCCACCTGATCGAGCTCTCGAATTTTCGATTGATCTTATTCCAGGAGCGCAACCGATTTTGAAGGTGCCTTATCGTATGTCACCCGCTGAGTTGGAGGAATTGCGGAAGCAGTTGGATGAGCTTTTGCAGAAGGGTTATATCAATCCTAGTGTGTCTCCGTGGGGAGCACCGGTGCTGCTGGTGAGGAAGAAGGATGGTTTGCGTCGCATGTGCGTGGACTATCGGGAGTTGAATGCGGTGACCATCAAGAATAAATACCCATTGCCTCGCATTGATGATATTTTTGACTAGCTTGGAGGTTCGAGAGTGTTTTCTAAATTGGATTTGAGGAGTGGTTACCATCAGCTGAAGGTGAAGAAGGAAGATGTTCCGAAGACAGCATTCAGGACGAAGTATGGACACTACGAGTTTGTGGTTATGCCTTTCGGTGTAACCAATGCACCCGCAGTTTTCATGAATCTGATGAACCTGATTTTCTACGACTTCTTAGATAAGTTCGTCGTTATCTTTATTGACGACATTCTGATCTATTCAAAGTCGGAGGAAGAGCATGCCTCACACTTGAGGACGGTGTTGGAGATTTTGAGGAGGCATCGGCTGTATGCTAAGTTTTCGAAGTGCGAGTTTTGGCTGGACAGAGTTGCTTTTCTCGGGCATGTGGTGACTGGGGATGGTATTTCAGTGGATCCCGAGAAGATCAAGGCCATCAGAGAGTGGCCTGTTCCGCAGTCAGCGTCTGAGATCCGGAGTTTCCTTGGGCTTGCTGGTTGCTATCGGCGCTTCATTAAGGACTTTTCCCGTATTGCCGAGCCGATGACCAGATTGACGCGGAAGGATGTACCTTTTGTTTGGTCGGGTGATTGTGAGAATGCCTTTGGTGTTCTGAGGGAGAGATTGATGACTGCCCCTATTCTTGTTGTGCCTGATCGCAGCGGTGGATTTGAGATCTTTTTCGATGCTTCTGGCAAGGGTCTCGGTTGTGTGTTGCATCAGCACGGGCATGTTGTGGCGTATGCTTCGCGTCAGCTCAAGACTCATGAGAAGAATTACCCGACGCATGATTTGGAGTTGGCTGCCGTCGTGTTTACGCTCAAGATTTGGAGGCACTTCCTGCTGAGTGAGAAAGTGAAGATCTTCACCGATCACAAAAGCTTGAAGTATATTTTCACTTAGAAGGAGCTCAACATGCGACAGCGTCGATGGTTGGAGCTCATGGCGGATTATGAGATTGATTTGCAGTATTACCTTGGCAAGGTGAATGTGGTTCCTGATGCGCTGAGTAGGCTTCCAGCGGTGATGATTTTGACCTCGCAGTGGAGATTGCAGCAGGGTTTTTGCGAGTCAGGAGTTGAGATTGTTCTTCCTGGGGAGGCTTCTTCGTTGATGTGTATGCAGATTCAGTCGACGATCGTGGATCGGGTCAAGGCTGGCCAGGCTGAGGATCCGAAGCTGGTGAAGATTCGGGAGCAGGTGGAAGCCGGTCTGTAGACTGACTTTTTGATTCATGAGGATGGCTCGCTGAGGTTTGGAGCCAGGTTGTGTGTGCCAGCTGGGGATATTAGAGAGGAGTTGATGGTGGAGGCACACAGTTCGTCGTATTCTGTGCATCCTGGTGGGACCAAGATGTACCAGGATCTTCGTCTAAATTTTTGGTGGCATGGTATGAAGAGGAGCGTGGCTCGGGGTGTAGCCAAGTGCTTGGTTTGCCAGCAAGTGAAGGCGGAGCATCAGCGTACGGCAGGGTTGCTACAACCGCTTCCGATTCCGGAGTGGAAATGGCAACACATCACTATGGATTTCGTGACTGGACTACCTCGGAGTCCGAAGCAGAATGACGCGATTTGGGTGATCGTAGATCGATTGACCAAATTTACGCACTTTATTCCATTCCGAGTGGGACAGTCCACTGAGGCGCTAGCAAGGAGATACATGGAGGTAAATTCTTTTACTCTCCGTTTCTATTTCCTTTTTCCTAGTTTAGATAGTGATGTAACGTGAATGGTGCAGGAGATCGTACGACTTCACGGAGTCCCCGTGAGTATCATTTCGGACAGAGACACGAGGTTCACATCTCAGTTCTGGCAGAGTTTGCAGAAGAGTTTGGGTACGCGTCTGAGTTTCAGCACGGCGTACCATCCGCAGACGGATGGCCAGTCCGAGAGGACGATTCAGATCTTGGAGGACATGCTGAGGGCGTGCATGTTGGATTTCAAGGGTTCGTGGGAGGATCATCTACATCTGGTAGAGTTCTCTTACAACAACAGCTTCCAGGTGAGTATTGGCATGGCGCCTTTCGCCGCTCTTTATGGGAGGAAATGTCGATCGTCATTGAGTTGGGATGACGTTGGAGATTGGGAGCTGTTGGGACCTGAGATGATTGTGGAGGCCGTGGATGTTGTCAGGAACATTCGGAAGAGGTTGAGGATTGCTCAGGACCGTTTTAAGCATTGGGCGGATGCTAAACGCCATCCTTTGGAGTTTCAGCCGGGCGACCATGTGTTCTTGAAGATTTCCCCGAATCGTGGTGTGATTCGCTTTGGGAAGCGAGGGAAGTTGAGCCCGCGATACATTGGACCGTTTGACATTTTGGAGAAAGTTGGCAAGGTAGCCTACCACTTAGCCTTGCCGCCATCTTTGGAAGGAGTTCACAACGTTTTCCATGTGTCGCAGCTTCGTCGATACATTAGCGATCCATCTCATGCTGTTGATTTCTCGAAGATTACCGTTCGCCCTGATATGACGTATGACCAGTAGCCAGTACAGATTCTGGACAGGCGTCAGAAGTCACTTCGGAACAAGGTTGTAAATCTTGTGAGGGTGATGTGGCGACACGGCTCGCCAGGAGAGTCTACTTGTGAGAACGAGGATGAGATGCGAGAGCGTTTCCCACTTTTGTTCCCGGACACGTGAGTGATGGGAAATTCCGAGGGCGGAATTTTTCTTAAGTTGGGGAGGATGTAACGACTGGTTTTTCATGTATTTGGATTATCTCTATTATATATATATGTTTTGGTGGATTTTCTCCTCATGTGTGGTTTTCGTCTCCGTAGCTTTCGTTTTCGATCGTTTCGTCGTGATTTTCTAGATTCTTCCTTGGAATCGTCGATTTCGGAGTAAGTCATTCATGACGGGCTTCATATCGGTTATATCTTATTATTAGATCAAGCCTAGGAGTCTTAGGAATCGATCCCAGAGCTTCGCGCTCCATTTCGGAACTTTCTGTGCACGTTAGCCGGTACAAGAAGGGGAACCGACCGACTAGATGATGATTTAGTCGGTCGGTAAACCTTCATGGACCGACTAGTGGGCTTTGTTAATTATTCAGGAGTTACTGTTTATCGTTAGTCGGTCTAAGAACATTTGTCGACCGACTTGGTTGCAAACTAGTCGGTCAGCAATCGTTCTTTAACCGACTAGCTCTATGATCATTTTGATACCAAGTACTATTCATTCTTAGTCGGTCTAAGAACGTTCGTCGACCGACTAGATGAGAAACTAGTCGGTCAGTAGTTGTTCTTTGACCGACTAAATCTAAATCCTATTTTTCGTCAGGAGTTACTGTTTACACTTAGTCGGTCTGCGTTGGTCAACCGACCGACTAGTTCCCAAACTAGTCAGTCAGAGGTTGCTATTTGACTGACTAATCAGTGTCGAAACCCTAATTTCTGGGCAGCCACCAGCTCTTCCTATTTAAACCCCCCAAACGTTTTTCTTTTCTTCTTTCATTTCTCATGAGCCTCTTTCTTCCCCAAATCATCATCCATCTAACCCTAGCCCTCCTCCTTCATCAAGAGCTCCTCTCCCTCTCCATTTTGGCCGACCACCACCTCTAGGTCGTCGGAAAACCCCCAAAAATCCCCAAAACCCCATTTCTCCCCATTTTCTCCCCATTTCCAGATCTGAACCGTAGGTTCCCCGAATCGTTTCTTCCGTCGCCGTGCTTGCTCGGTATCGTTCTTCCGCTAACGATTCGGTAATAACTCGATTCTATAAAATTCTCATAACCCATTTGTGTTTTTATAAAACCCTAATAAAACTAGGTTGGATGTTGTTTTAATGTTGTTTTGCCAAGGCAGCGACCTCTTCCCCGTAGATTAGCGTCCGTGAGACGAACCTACGTGATCTTCATCCTCGGTGCTAGGTAAGTGAAACTTGCCACTTAGGGTTTTGGGCCATGTCTTAGGCCATTTGCTTGTTGTAGGCGTAAAAGAGACTAGGTGACGAAATGATACTCGCCTAGGCGCAATTTTAGGAACTAGCTTGACAACGAAGCTAGATCCGACATTTATCATGTTGCACAACTACCATGTCATGTTTAATTTCCATTAACAGTACGCGAATTAATTGTCATGTCATTGCATTCTTTAAGTGTTCCCGTGATTGCGTAGCTCCGCTACACCTTGTGAAATGATTAAGGCTAGGTGCACCCCTATGCCAAATGAAATACGCTTCTGGTTTGTGATCCAGGAAACGAGCTCTTGTGCGGGGCAACCCTGGCTCATTTACTGAGCATCGTGTATAGGGACTCTGGCTCGTTTACACGTGGGTTTTGGGGTAAGAGTTAAGCGGCCATTCAACTGGGAGTCTGCCCGATCAGCAACTGCAGTTGTAAGGCGTAAACTCTGGGTTCTGGGGTAGTGTTAAGCGGCCAATCAGTGTGAATGTCCAACAGTTCAGCTGTAAGGCGTAAACATCTACAAACAACTTGAAACGTGACTAGTGAAAAGATTGAGATTGTTAGTAGCTTGGCTACTCTTGACATGCCCTGAAAATTGTTCTCTTGTACTTGTGGTTTCACCATGTCTTACTTGTGCACTCATACCATAACTGCCATGTCATGCATACTATAACTGCTAGGTTGTTAGTTTGCCTTCCTTTTCAGTTTCCTTGCCCAAGTCTTTTAGACTTGCTGACATGTGCCCCTTTACTCTTTTGGGTGACACATGTTAGATCATGAGCCTGAGTTCGTTGTTGAGGACGAGATGTTTACAGACGCCGAGCCTGAGCCTATGTTTGACGAGGACTTCGTGGACACGGGCGATCAGTCGTAGAGACTGTTTGTGTTGTTGTTTAGACTGTTTTGTTGTCGGTGCGTGGCACCAATACCTTGTTATGTTGTCCCTTTTGTTGGCCTTGTTCTGGGCCTTTAGACTCTTTCTTTTAGCCTGGTGGCTTTTCTGGTTGTTGAACTTATTTTTAATGTTGGACAAATTCTGATATTTGAGATTTTATTTCTGTCTCTCCTTGTGTTATTATTGTTGTTCCGTTTGTGGTTACATGGACCTGCTTATGTTTTATTGACGCTTATCGGGTTTGGGGCTTCACAGCTCCACTCCCGTGCGGACCTTTTCACGTCTCGCCTCCATTTTAGGGAAGCGGGACGTGACAGTTGTTTTTAAAAAAATTGTTAAGATCTAGTGCTTATGGCTACGAAAGTTTGCATTGTGCTTGTTTATGAGCTTGTGCTTGTTTATACTATTAAAGTAGCAGGAGAATGGATCAATAGATAAAAACATATTTTGTCATTATTTTGGTTGTGTGAATTACATGCTATGAGATTTGTACTTTGTTCTATTTTTGACAATATGAATATAAGTTATACATTTGATCAACTTTGTGAAAGCTCAAGTAAACGATCATGGGTTTGATGTTAAATCTAATGAGTTGGTCAAATCTATTATGGGCCTACTGGCTTTCTTAGTTGCACCTAACACTTATTTCACGATGGCCTTAATATGCATACTTTTGGTAATCTAGAATCACTTTCTATTTAGACATTTTCAACTATTAAATAGTTTATTCTGTTTTGATATTTATAAAAACTGTTTCGGGGTGTTTTCTCACCACAGGTTGATAGTCTGGAGGTCCGGAGGTCGTTGCTGTCACGTGAGGCGGGGACGGCCCTCAGAGTCGATCGGTCGCGCGTTCACTTGAGCTGGAAGATGCGGATCCATGCTTCGGTGGGTCGAAGGGTAGCTTCGACGGGACGATGACCTTCGGGATCGATCGGACGAACGGGCTCTGGCAAGAGGGCGTTCGGATCCGAGCGATGAGACACCGAAGGAAAGCTTCTGCGGTGCTGACATCTCCTTCCATCTGCAAAACGAAGAAGCTTGTCAGGGGAGTCGGACCTTGGTTTCGACCGGGTCCCCTCCAACGCCAAAGTCAGATCTAGTCTGAAGGATGCCCGGTGGGATCGAACTTGGTTCACAGAGAGACCAATCATGAATCCTCGAGCCGAGCTATGGAAGAGAGAATGTTTTCGATGGAAGAAGGTGTGAGAGTTGGTTTGTGATACCTCCGATGTAAATCTCGGAGATCCCCCTTTGAGATGATGCATCTCTTACCTTCATATAGGCGTGCCATCCCCCCTGTTGTAATGGGCCATGATAAGAACTTATTGCCGTCATTGATAGGGACGTGCTAATTGACCCCCATAATTACTCCCGTTTGATGAGGGGATGAATGCCATGAAAGTGGGCCATGATACTGGAGTGATGGCATTGAGTGGCTGCCATAATTGGCGAGTGCTTCCTCGGTTTGGGGGAGCGATTTCCTCCACTCGAAAAGTAGGCGGTCTTTTAGGCCTTCGTCTCGGGTGGAGAAGCACGACCTGCCCGTGAGGTCCTTGGGCCAGAGCCCAAGGTCGTAGCGAGTTGGTTGACTAGTCGTGGTTGACTCGCCTCCTCTGGGCCCAGTCAAAATGGTTGTATCAATTTTCCCAATCTTCTGAGCTATACCGTTGTTGAGGTTGAGGTCAGGAGATGTAGTATAAGAGGGAGGAGTGGTTCCTTTTGTAAGATTGGTTCGACTTGCAAAGTCGGCTGGCGGTAATAATTGTCGGTCCAAAATTCGTTCGGTTGCGAGGGGAGCGACTCCTCGACTTGCGGCCGATGAATGAGTGGGTCGACCAGTTGGGGGAGTGTCCCCACGACTTACGATCGACGAGGAGATGTCAGCCTACTGGGGGAGTGGCCCCAGCCTTACGGTAAACCAGACTGGTCGGTCAGCTGTGGGGGTTGGCCCCAGCCTTATGGTCGATGGGTGGTCGACCTGCTGGTGGAGTTACCCCAAGCCTTACAGTCGGCAAGTTGGTCGGTCTGCTGGGGGAGTTGCCCCCAGCCTGATGGTCGATGGGTGGTTGACCTTCTGGTGGAGTTACCCCCAGCCTTATAGTCGACATGGTTGGTCTGCTGGGAGAGTTACCCCTAGACTTACGATCGATCAAGTGATCGGCCTGTTTGGGGAGTTGCCTCCAGCCTTACAGTCGATGTGGTCTGTCTGCTGGAGGAGTTGCCCACAGCATTACGATCGACGAGTCGATTGGCTTGCTGGGAGAGCTACCCCCAGTCTTACAGTCGATCAAGTGATCGGCCTGCTGGGGAAGTTGTCCCCAGCCTTACGGTCGATGTGGTTGGTCTGCTTAGGGAGTTACCCCACAACCATATGATCGAAGAGTCGATCGGCCTGCTAGGGGAGCTTACCCCAGTCTTACAGTTGATCGAGTGATCGGCCTGCTGGGGGAGTTGCCCCAGCCTTACCATCGATGTGGTCAGTCTACTGGGGGAGTTTTCCCCAACCTTACGATTGACGGGTCGATTGGCTTACTAGGGGAGCTACCCCCAGACTTACTGTCGATCGAGTGATCGGTCTGCTGGGGGAGTTGTTCCCAGCCTTACGATCGATGTGGTCGGTCTGCTGAGGGAGTTGCCCCCAGCCTTACGATCGACGGGTCAATTGTCCTACTGGGGGAGCTACCCCCAGTTTTACAGTCGATCTACTGATCAACCTGCTGGGGAGTTTCCCCCAGCCTTACAAACGATCCAGGTTTGGTCGACCTGCTGGGGGAGTTGCCCCAGCCTTACGACAAACTGATAGGTCGACCTGTTGGGAGAGTTTTCCCCAGCCTTACGGCGAACCGTACGGGTTGGCCTGTTGGGAGAGTTGCCCCCAGCCTCGCAACCTACCCTATGTCTTGTCTGGATCCCAGTTTTAGCTCAAGCTCCAGTCTGTTCAACGGAGGTTCTGTGCCACTGCCTGAGTTTTTGTATCGTTGGGGAAGCTTGGAAGGCGGATGTAGTATTGGTCCCCCTATGTGCGCTATCTTTGCCCCCTCTACGGCCCGGGTTTGCCTTGAAAGTTTGGGAAACTCGAGTCGTCGGAAATTTAATCGTGTTGGTGCAAGTCAGGTGACCTTCGGGATTGTCCACGGGCTCGGACTGGGGTAGGTCCGCTAACTCAGTTGGTTTGGACAGGGGCATGCTATGCCATTGGCAGCTTGTCATGGTTAACATCCTCCTGGATGGGTCGTCCTCGTTTGGTCGGCCTCCTCCTGGGTCTGTCGGACTTGTCCGATCGGCCTCCTCCTTGATGGGTCGACCTGGTATGGTTGTCCTCCTCCTGGATCGGTCAGCCTCGGTTGGTTGGACTCCTCCTGGATGGCCTCCTCCTGGATGGGTCGGCCTGGTATGGTCGGCCTCCTTCTGGGTCGGTCGGCCTCGCTGGTCGGTCTCCTCATGGATGGGTGGGGTCGGCCTAACTGGTCGGCCTCCTCATGGATGGGTCGGCCTGGTATAGTCAGCCTCCTCCTGGATCGGTTAGCCTCGGCTGGTCGACCTCCTCCTGGATGGCCTCCTCCTGGATGGGTCGGCCTGTTATAATCGGCCTCCTCCTGGACCGGTCGGCCTGTTATAATCGGCCTCCTCCTGGATGGGTCGGCCTGGTATAGTCGAATTATGTTCTGCAGGCGCATCCCTGATAGTAGAAGACTCGTTGACAGATCTCCTCACGAATACTCAGAGGAAATCAGCTTTCTCAACGATCACCAGAATTTTGTCTGGATGCCCGTCTCTAACGCATGCAGCCTTGACCAGCTCTTCTTCTAGAAAGTGGAGGCAAGGGCGATGTTAATATCGTGTGGTGTGGGATGGCCAATCAAAGGTGGCTCCCATCGTTTCTTGTCTTTGGACTGGAAAGAGCTTGCTGGAATCGATAGCTTGGCATGAAGCCCTTGGGCTCGGCATCTCCCCAAGTCCGACACCTCAAGCTTCGAGATGACAGCTCTGAAGACAGGACGCAAGCAAGCCCCTGGGTTGATCGCTCGTCGACCCGCTTGGCAAAATCACGTTCCAGGCACGTGATGGTATAGATGGCGGAGGTGGATAATCTCACCCGACTTGATCTTCAAATTGCGATCACATTCCATCGCCATATGGGGACCAACTTTGGCTCTCCAGCCGCAACAGATCTGTCCGTAGCACTGAGAAATTAGGCTCCGTTCCCTTCTCCTTTAGACTCCGATCATTGAATTCGCCCACAGACAGGGTGTTGAGGAGCTTGATGTTGACGATGAAGGGGGAGGACGGGGAACACGATGACTGGCAGACAGATGCTGATGTAGAGAGATGACATTGTCTCGGATGATAGCATTGTCCTCACCAGTGACCTCCGATATTACTCATCAGTTATTCGTCTTCTCTCTCAAATTACTCGGATCAATGAACATCGTCGATCCGATGGAGGGTATACGGCACTGAAGACGATCTCGAGGCAGGGTAGCATGGCGACTCACGATGGTTAAGGTCGACGAGACGTGGAGGGAGATCTACGGTAGCGAGATGACACTGGAGTATTTTTTGACAAGGGCAACTACGGAGGTGGTCTAATTTGAGGATGATTGTGCGCACGGGAGGCCACGTGGTGTAAAGAAGGCTGTAGATCAAGTGCCGGCTGTCGAGCTTCACTTGGACGGTTGCCATCAGCTTCCCCTCCCCGACCGACGTCCCTGAATTCATTAAGAACTCCGAGATGGGATGAGCGGGGAGAACGATATTCATACCAGATCTAAACTCTCATGGCAGCAACTTCGTCTTCCTGTTGGGCACAAGATCCATAGTCGAAATCCTATGAACATGACATGCGTTGTTTGCTGTCAAAAGAAACTACCTTCTACTTCGTACGATGCCTTCAATCACCTGGAGTGTTCTGGGAAGCATTGGGGGCTTGGGGTCACCGTTAGCTTCGTCTGCTCCGTCATGATCAAAGGGCTTGAAGGTGAAAGTCATAGAGGGAATCTAGATGATGGGTGTGAGGATGGGCCCAACAAGACCTCCCAACAGCCATCATCAATGTCACCGCCTACCCCTGGTCCTTTTTTGACGAGCTTGGATGCTATTACCTCTCTAAGGTTTAGCTGGAGGAACCCCGTGGCCGTTGGCATCTCGCTTCTTTGGTGGAGATGCGGGGTATAGCGGATGGTGATGAAGGCAAGGGTGAAGGACGTGAGAGGTGACAACTTGTGGTTGGGAGGGTCTGATGTCCAATGCCTAGATCTCGATGGAAGGCATAGGCTGCTAGAGATGCAACGCTGGAGGGGGGGTCACAGAGCAATGGTGCTTGTTGAGTATGTCGGTGAAGTAGCCAGGACCTCTCCGATACCAAAACCGTAACGGACATATTTGGTCGCCAGCCACTGGGGAGATCTGAGGCATACCGATTTGGTCCATTAATGAGTATATGGACCAAATGTGGTCTTCAACCCTGAATGCTCTTTCGAGGTCCCAAGAAGATGCATCAGAGGCATCATCGTAGCTTTGATCACCCTTGCCACATGAACCTCTCTTCTCCCTCATGTATCCCTCTTTGTGTTTGCTGATGTTGGAGCACCATCAAGATCCCCTGCAACCATGAGCACAGACCTTAAAAAATAAAGAAACCAGAAGCCAGCATGATGGAACTCTTCATTGACCTATTCTCTCATTTTCTCTTTAGCTTCAGAGAGAAGGAGCGAATGGTGGGTGCCCTGGGAATCCAAGGCAATAGGATTCTTATATGGATCACGTTGAAATCGAGCATGGAGCTGTTCCAAGATGCAAGATCAGAGGGTCTGTAAGAGTCCGAGTCGATCTGGTAGGGCCTAATCACCGGTAGCAAGGATGGTAATGTTGAGGGCCTCTAGCTGGTCGACCACGAGATGGAGGTCGAAAGAGCAGAACTGATAGCTGTAACCGCTAGAAAATCGCCGAACTTCGACCAGAATGCTTCCATTTCGAGAGACTTCAACGAGTGTTTTAGGTTCCCAACCAGCTACTTGGTAGGGGAGCTTCTGGATTTGGCTATCATGTAAGGGAATATGGGATCTCCCCCAACACGGCATCCTATATTTGGTGTTGAAGGCGATGCATCATGCTGGAGAGAGCAGGGCCACCGAAAAGTCGATTGAAAGGATGATCCTAGCCCGCATCGCTCCAGGTAATGAATCATATAATTTGATGATTAGACCAAGTCATCGTCGTTGTGGTTGATAACGTGGGTGTTGACTCGTTCCCACAGACGGCGCCCGATGTTTCGGGGTGTTTTCTCACCACAGGTTGATGCATCTTTAGGAATTATATTTAGCAAAAATAAGGATCTTTTTATTTAGTGATATGATTTTTAAAGCCTATGTTTGTCTTCTCTTATTTTTCAGTTGAAGATGGCAATCTCCTGTTTCCAATGGACATTTTTTGCGGATTTTTCTGAGCTCGGTGCAATTTTATTCAGTTAATTGAGGATATGAATCTTTTAAATAAATGATGATTTTTATAGCCTAAGTTTATCTTCTCTTATTTTTTTTAGTTGAAGATGGGGATCTCCCGGTTCCAAAAGACATTTTTGCTGATTTTTTTAACCTCGAGCCAATTTTCTATATTTCTGGAAGATATGGATCTTTTTATTAAATGATATGATTTTTTGGACCTAATTTTGTCTACTCTTATTTTTCGTTGAATATGGCGATCTCTCGGTTCCAACGGACCTTTTTGCAAATTTTTCTTAGCTCCGGACAATTTTCTACATTTTCTGTAAGACATGGTATCTTTATATTAGACGATATAATTTATATATCCTGATTTTATCTTCTCTTATTTTTCGTTGAAGATGGCGATATTCTGGTTCCAACTGAAATTTTTGCGGATTTTTCTGATATCTATGCTATTTTCTACATTTTCTAAAAGATATGGATCATTTTTTTAAATGATATGATTTTTTGGCCTTATGTTGTCTCCTCTTATTTTTTTTTGGTTGAAGATGGCGCTCACCCGGTTCCAACGAACATTTTTACGGATTTTTCTAAGCTGGGGCTATTTTCTATATTTTATGGAAGATAAGCATCTTTTTATTAAATGATATGATTTTTATAGCCTAAGTTTGTCTTCTCTTGTTTTTCAGTCGAAGATAGCAATCTCCTATTTCCAACAAACATTTTTGCGGTTCTTTTAGCTCGGGGCTATTTTATACAGTTAATTGAGGATATTGATCTTTTATTAAATGATGATTTTTATAGCCTAAGTTTGTCTTCTCTTATTTTTAAGTTGAAGATGGTGATCTCCCGATTCCAACGGACAATTTTGCGGATTTTTTGACATCGAGCCTATTTATATTTTCAAGAAGATATATATCTGTTTATTAAATATTATGATTTTTTGGTCTAATTTTTTCTTCTCTTTTTTTTCGTTGAATATGGCCATCTCACAGTTCCAACAGACCTTTTTGCCAATATTTCTTAGCTCCGGGCAATTTTCTACATTTTTTGTAAGACATAGATCTTTATACTAAATGAGATTTTTTATAGCCTAATTTTGTCTTCTCTTATTTTTTCTGTTGAAGATGGTGATCTCCCGGTTCCAACAGACATTTTGCGCATTTTTCTAAGATCTGGGCTATTTTGTACATTTTCTAAAAGAAATAAATCTTTATATTAAATCTTATGATTTTTTATCCTAATTTTGTCTTCTTATATTTTTCAGTTGAAAATGGCGATCTCCCGATTCCAACAAATATATTTAGGAATTTTTTGAGCTTGGGGCTATTTTCAACATTTTATTGGAGACATCTATCTTTTTATTAAATGATATTACTATTATATCCTAAGTTTGTCTTCTCTTATTTTTCAGTTGAAGATGTCGATCTTCTGGTTCCAATAGACATTTTTTGGTTCTTTTTATTAAACGATATGATTTTTGTATGCTAAGTTTGTCTTCTCTTATTTTTCAGATGAAAATGGCGATCGCCCGGTTCCAACGGACATTTTGACGGATATTTCTGACTGCGAGATTATTTTCTACATTTTTGAAAGACATGGATCTATTTATTAAATAGTATGCTATTGGCATAATTTTTCCTTCTCTTATTTTTCAGTTGAAGATAGTGATCTTCCAGTTCCAACTGACGTTTTTGAGGATTTTTTTGAATTCCAGGCTATTTTCTATAGTTGATTAAAGATATGGATCTCTTTATTAAATGACAAGATTTTTATAACCTAATTTTGCCTTCTCATATTTTTCAGTTGAAGATGGTGAGCTCAAGGTTCCAACGGACATTTTTGCGGATTTTTCTTAGCTTTGGGCTTTTTTTCTACGTTTTCTTGAAGATATGAATCTTTTATTAAATGATATGATTTGTTGGCCCAATTTTGTCTTCTCTTTTTTAGTTGAATATTGCGATCACCCGGTTCCAACGGACAGTTGTGCGGATTTTTCTGATCTCGGTGCTATTTTCTACATTTATGGCAGATATGTACCTTTTTATTAAATGAAATGATTTTTTGGCCCAATTTTGTTTTCTTTTATTTTTCAGTTGAAGATGGCAATCTCCCGGTCCCAATGGATGTTTTTTCGGATTTTTTGAGCTCCGACCTATTTTTTATATTTTCTATAAGATATGAATCGTTATATTAAATGATATGATTTTTATAAGCTAATTTTGTCTTCTCTTATTATCTAGTTGAATATGGCGATCCCCCGGTTCCAACGGATAGTTTTGTCGATTTATCTATGCTCGGGGCTATGTTTCTACATTTTCGGGAAGTTATAGATCTTTCTTTAAATGACAAGAATTTTTGACCTAATTTTTTCTTCTCTTATCTTTTCAGTTGAAGATGGTGATCACCCGGTTCCAACGAACATTTTTGCAAATTTTTCTGAGTTCAGAGCTATTTTCTACATTTTCGGAAAGTTATGTATCTTTTTATTAAATGATATGATTTTTATAGCCTAATTTTGTCTTCTCTTATTTTTAAGTTGAAGATGCCGATCTATCGATTCCAATAGACATCTTTGGGTATTTTTTGTGATCGGTGCTTTTTGTACATTTTATGGAAGGTATAGAACTTTTAATTAAATAATATGATTTTTATAGTTACACTTTTGTCTTCTTTTATGTTTTCAGTTGAAGATGGAGATCACCCGATTCCAATGGATATTTTTGCAGATTTTTCTTTGCTTCGGAATAATTTTCTGCATTTTCTGGAAGATATGAATCTTTTTATAAAAATGAAATGATGTTTGACCTAATTTTATTTCTCTTTTTTTTACTTTGAAGATGTGGATCTGTGTTTTGGCCTAATCTCCCAGTTCCGATGGACATTTGTGCAGATTTATTTTGAGCTATGAGCTATTTTTTATATTTTTTGTATAATATGATCTTTATTTTAAATGATATGATTGTTATAACCTAATTTTATCATTTCTTATTTTTCAGTTGAAGATTGCGATTTCCTGGTTCCAAGGGACAATTTTGTGGATTTTTTGAGCTCGGGACCATTTTCTACATTTTCGAGAAGTTGTGGATCTTTTTATTAAATGATATGATTTTTAGCTGAATTTTGTCTTCTTTTAATTTTGTCAGTTGAAGATAGCGATCTCCCATATCTAACGGACATTTTGCGTATAATTCTAACCTCGGGACTATTTTCAAAATTTTCTGAAAGATATAGATCTTCTAATTAAGTAATATGATTTTTGTCCTAATTTTGTCTTTTCTTATTTTTCAGTTGAAGATGGCGTTCTCCCTGTTCCAACAGACATTTTTGAGGATTTTTATAAGCTCGATGTTGTTTTCTTCAATCTTATAAATTATATGACTTTTATAGGCTACCTTTGTCTTCTCTTTTTTTAGTTGAAGATGGCGATCTCCCGGTAACAATGGACCTTTTTGCAGATTTTTCTTAACATGAGACTGTTTTTCTACGTTTTCTGGAAAATATGGATCTTTTTATGAAATGATATGATTTTTTGGCCAAATTTTGTCCTTTCTCATTTTCAGATGAAGATAACGATGTTCCAGTTCCAACGAATATTTTTACGGATTTTTCGGGATTTTTTCTACATTTTCTGTAAGATATAAATCTTTATATTAAATGATATGATTTTTATAGCGTAACTTTGTCTTCTCTTATTTTGTAGTTAAAGATGGCAATCTCTCGGTTTTAATGAACAATTTTGCATATTTTTTTGAGCTAGGTGCTTTTTTCTTCATTTTATATAAGATACAAAAAATTTTATTAAATGAAATTATTTTTATAGCCTATTTTTGTCTACTCTTATTTTTTCAGTCGAAGATGGCAATCTCTCGGTTCCAACGGAAATTTTTGCGGATATTTCTGAGGTCGATGCTATTTTCAACATATTCTGGAGGATATTGATTTTTATTAAATGATATGATTTTTATCGCCTAATTTTGTCTGCTCTTATTTTTTTAACTTGAAGATGGCGATCTCCCGGTTCCAACGAACATTTTTGCTTATTTTTTTGAGCTCGGTGCTACTTTCTACATTTTTGACAGCTATAGTGCTTTTTATTAAATAATATGATTTTTATAGCATGCGTTTGTATTCTCTTATTTTTCCAGTTGAAGATGGCGATCTCCCGGTTTCGATGGACATTTTTGCAAATTTTTCTTAGCAAGAGACTATTTTTCTACATTTTCTGGAAGATATGTATCTTTTTATGAATGATATGATTTTTTGGCCAAATTTTTTCCTCTCTTTTTTAAATTTGAAGATGATGATCTCCCAGTAACAATGTAGATTTGTGCGGATTTTTTAAGCACTGAACTATTTTCTATATTTTTGTATAATTTGAATATTTATATTAAATGGTCTTTATATTAAATGATATGATTTTTATAATCTAATTTTGTCTTCTTTTATTTTTTCAGTTGAATATGGTGATCTCCATGTTCCAAGGGACATTTTTATGGATTTTTCTGAGCTCGGGGCTATTTTTCTAAATTCTTGAGAAGTTATGGATCTTTTTATTAAATGATATGATTTTGGCCTAATTTTGTCTGCTTTTATTTTTCACTTGAAAATAGCGATCTCCCGTTTCCAACGGTTTTGCGTATTAATCTGACCTATGACTATTTTCTAAATTTTCTAGAAGTTATGTATCTTTTTATTAAATGATATGATTTTTGGCCTAATTTTGTCTTCTCTTATTTTTTTCAGTTGAAGATGGCGATCTCCGTGTTCCAATGGACAATTTTGCAGATTTTATAAGTTGGTGCTATTTTCTACATTTTTAAAAATGATATGATTTATATAGCATATGTTTGTCTTCGTATATTTTTTTTTTTTTTCAGTTTAAGATAGCGATCTTCCGGTTCCAATGGACATTTTTGCAGATTTTTCTTAGCTTGAGTCTGTTTTTCTACATTTTCTTAAGGATATGTATCTTTTAATGAAATGGTATGATTTTTGGCCTAATTCCGTCTTCTCTATTTTTTAGATGATGATGATGATCTCCTGGTTCCAACAGACATTTTTGCGGATTTTTCTGAGCTTCAGGCTATTTTCTACATTTTCTGTAAGATATGAATCTTTATATTAAATGATATGATTTTTATAGCCTAATTTAGTCTTCTCTTATTTTTTTACTAGTCTTCGCTTATTAACTTGAAGATGGCAATCTCTCGGTTCCAACGAACATTTTTGCGGATTTTTTTGAGCTCGTTGTTATTTTTACATTATATGGAAGATTTTGAACTTTTTATTAAATGACATGATTTTTATAACTACTTTTGTCTTCTCTTATTTTTTTTCAGTTAAAGATGGCATCTCTCGGTTCCAACAGAAATTTTTGCAGATTTTTCTGAGCTCCATGCTATTTTTATATATTCTAGAAGATATGAATATTTATATTAAATGATACGATTTTTATGATCTAATTTTGTCTTCTCTTATTTTTTTGTTGAAGATGGCGATCTCCCAGTTCCAATGGACATTTTGGCGTATTATTCTGAACTCGGTGCTATTTTCTAAATTTTCTAGAATATACGTATCTTTTTATTTAATGAGATGATTTTTGGCATAATTTTGTCTTCTCTTATTTTTTCAGTTGAAAATGGCGATCTCCCGATTCCAACAGACATTTTTGGATTTAAATAAGCTCGGTGCTATTTTCTATTTTTTTTATGAAAGATAAGGATCTTTTTATTAAATGATAAGATTTTTATGGCCTACATTATTCGTCTTCTCTTATTTGTTTTAGGTTAAGATGGCATTCTACCCGTTCCAACAGACATTGTGGGGATTTTTCTTAGTTTGGGACTATTTTTCTGCCTTTTGAGAAAATATGGATATTTTAGTTAAATTATATGATTTTTTGGCCCAGTCTTGTCTTCTCTTTTTTTAGTTGAAGATGGTGTCTCCCGGTTCCAATTTACATTTATGCGGTTTTTTGGGCTCCATGCTATTTTCAACATTATCAATAAGATATGGATCTCTATATTAAATGATATGATTTTTATATCATAAGTTTGTCTTCTCTTATTTTTCAGCTGAAGATGGCGATCTTCCAATTCCAACAGACATTTTCTGGATTTTTCTGAGCTCACGAATATTTTTCTACATTTTTAGAAAGTTAAGGATCTTTTATTTAATGATATGATTATTTTTGGCTAAATTTGGTCTTCTCTTATTTTTAGCTGAAGAAGGCGATATCCCAGTTCCAACAGACATTTTTGCGGATAATTAAGACCTCGGGGCAATTTTCTAAATTTTCTGGAAGATATGGATCTTTTTATTAAATGATTTTATTTTTGGCCAAATTTTGCCTTTTCTTGTTTTTCGGTTGAAGATGGCAATCTCTCGGTTCTAACTGATATTTTTGTGGATTTTTTCGAGCTCCGTGCTATTTTCGGCATTTTATGGAAGATACGTATCTTTTGATTAAATGAGATGATTTTTATAGCGTACATTTTTCTTCTCTTATTTTTTCAGGTGAAGATGGCAATTTACTGGTTCCACCGGACAGTTTTGTGGACTTTTATTTGCTTCAGACTATTTTTCTACATTTTCTGGAAGATATTTTTTTATTAAATGATATGATTTTTGGCCTAATTTTGTCTTCACTTATTTTTTCTGTTGAATAATGCTATATCCCGGCTCCAACGGACAGTTGTGCGGATTTTTCTGAGCTCGGGCTATTTTCTACATTTTTGGGTCGATATGTATCTTTTATTAAATGAAATTATTTTTGGCCTACTTTTGGCTGCTTTTATATTTTAGTTGAAGATGGTGATCTCCTTGTTCCAACAGACATTTTTTCGGATTTTTCTGAGCTTCGAGCTATTTTCTATATTTTCTGTATGATTTGAATATTTATATTAAAGAGATGATTTTTATAACCTAATTTTGTCTTCTCTCATCATTCAGTTGAATATGGCAATCTCCCAGTTCTAACAGACATTTTTGTCGATTTTTCTAAGCTCGGTGCTATTTTTCTACATTTTCGGGATGTTATAGATCTTTTAATTAAATGATATGATTTTTGACCTAATTTTTTCTTCTCTTTTTTCAGTTGAAGAAGGCGATCTCACTGTTTCAACGAACATTTTTGAGGATTTTTCTGAGCTCCAGAATAATTTCTAAATTTTGGAAAGTTATGGATCTTTTATTAAATGATATGATTTTATAGCCTAATTTTGTCTTCTCTTATTTTTTTTAGTTGAAGATGGCGATCTCCCGGTTCCAACGGACATTTTGCATATTTTTTGAGATCGGTGGTACATTTTATGGAAGATATAGAAATTTTTATTAAATACTATGATTTTTATAGACTGCGTTTGTATTCTCTTATTTTTTTCAGTTGAAGATTGCGGTCTCCCGGTTGCAACAGACATTTTTGCAGATTTTTATTAGCTTGAGGCTATTTTTCTACATGTTCTGGAAGATATGCATCTTTTAGGAAATGGTATGATTAATTGGCCTAATTTTGTCTTCTCTATTTTTAATTTGAAGATGGCGATCTCCCTGTTCCAATGGACATTAGAGCGGATTTTTTAAGCTTCGGGTATTTTTGTATAATATGAATTTTTATATTAAATGATAAGATTTTTATAACGTAATTTTTTTCATCTTTTAATTTTTTTAGTTGAAAATTGCGATCTTCCGGTTCCAATGGACATTTTTGGGGATTTTTCTGAGCTCGTGTCTATTTTCTATATTTTCAAGAAGTTATGGATTGCTATAAACGTGCTTTTGGAGGCCCAACTTGTTGTTGGGTATCCACCCATTGTGTAACCCTATTGCTATAAATACAAGGCTACGGATTCCGTAGCCACCAAGTTTACAACACGTTATCAGCATGCTCGAGGCTGAGTCTAACCTCTACCGACGGACGAACGCGACGCGAACGGGCTTCCTTCACCGAACGTCACTAGATCCGGCAGGTAGGATCTAGAGGTAATTCTTTTCCCCTAGATCTAAATTCGTATGTGCATATGTTTAGATCCAAATATTTGGATCGATTATTTAATGAAAAATCATCGTTTTTATTGTTAAAAATCAACTTTTTACAATAAAAAAACGTATTTTGAAGATTAAAAATGGATTTTTTTTCCAAAAAAACAGATTTTTATCATATTCTTCCCAAAAACCATTAAACCATAGGGGATTCTTCTTCGCCATGCGGCCGGAAGCGTCACGCGATCCCCTCTTCCGCAATCACTGCCACCGCTTGAAGCGGCGTATGGCAATCGCCGCCGCTCGCAGCGACGGCGACCCCCCGCCCGCAGCGGCGGGCGATCCCGCCGCTATAAGCGGTGGGCAGATCCCGTCCCCTACGACGGCGGGCAGATCCCGCCGCCTGCAGCGGCGGCCCTACCACCGCCCGCAGCGGCAAAATTCCCCCCGTGCCACCGCCAGCAGCGGCGGACGGGCCCCGCCGCCTGCAACAGTCCCCCCGTGCGCGCGCGTGTCCAGAAACCTTAGCCGCCAGAAGCGGCAACTCACGCGACCAAAAACCCTAACTAGGGTTTGACCTCAAAATTTTTCTATTTTTCGAATTATTTTAAGATTTAATTACGATTTCTTTTTCGTTAAAATCTGGACAAATTACACGCTTCTAATTCATCGCATTTTATTCGGATTATATGATTATTATATGTTTAATAATTAGGAAGATTCTGCGACCGCTCTACTGTTAGTCAACTAACCTAACGGTGTATGACGTTGCCCAGTGGTCCAATAATTATTAAACGAAAAATTTTCATTTCCATTATAAACTGCCTGTGATGATTAATTGCATGTAATGAATAAACTGCATGTGATGATTAAATGTCTGCTGCATTTTTTCTGCCTGCGATGAATGTTTATATTTGCTGTGGTTTTGGATCGGCTAGCTATCACCATTATTTCCCTTGCATTCTTTTCTTTTTTTGAGAGAAAAATGTAGTGAGGATATTTTTGTAAAATTACAAGACCGGCGGGCGTCTCACGAAGATGAAGATCCATTCCAGATGAATAGGGGCCACACGAGGGGTTCCCGAGTTGTATTTTCATTTTTTAATGGGACTATACGGACTGTAATTAATATGGTGATTAGCCGATCCACGCAGCAGATATCTGTGTCTGAAATGCTTAATTATTTATTTTTCTTTAAAAATATCTAATTTTTGCTTATTTTTAAACATGCTAGAGAGATAATGGCCAAAATTGCGAGCGTCGATTTTGACGTATTGGATGCTACATGCAAGAATTATTTAAGCTGGCAGTTGGACATAAAATTCCATCTGCGTGCACAGGGACTGAGCCATGCCATCGCTGTAGGCGATAAGGTTTCTGATATAGATAAAGCGAAAGTAATTATCTATATCAGATGCCATATCGATCGGACCCTGAAGGCCGAGTACCTCACGGTGGAAGACTCTTATGAGTTATGGACCGCCCTCGAGGATAGGTATAAACATCAAAGAGATGTTATACTTCCCCGAGCGCGATATGAATGGGAGAACCTCCGTCTCCAAGACTTTAAGTCTGTTACCGAGTACAACTCGGCACTCTTTAGCATCACCTCACGCCTGAAGTTGTGTGGTGAGAAGGTGACGGAGGAGCGCATGTTAGAGAAGACGTATACATCCTTCCACGAGAAGGATGTTATACTAATGCAGCAGTATCGCGAACGAAAGTTCACGAAATACTCAGAGCTTCTCTCATGCCTTCTGATGGCAGAGCAGAATAGAGACCTCCTTCTGGCCACCCATAACTTACGCCCTACCGGCACTGCTCCTACGCCTGAAGCGCATCACAGCTCCTTCTAGAAGAAGAGGAGCAACTTCAAAGGTAAACCCCAAAATGGTAAGGCAATGAAGAAGTAGGCTAGAGGACCCCCTCCAAGAACCAACAATGAGGGAAAGAAGAAAAATGTGTGGAAGAGAAAGGACGACATCCAGACATCTGCCCCTAGAAAGGACTGGGAAGATAAGTGCCACATGTGTGGCATGACTGGGAAGATAAGTGCCACCTACAGGACTTGTACAAAGCGAGCCAGAAGCAAGCTAAGACAAACCTGGTGGAACAAGAAGACCTGGCACCAATCAGGTTCATCGCTGAGGACTTCTCAAACGATGACCTGCTCGACTGAGGCATTATCTACTTTCTATGCATTGTAATTTTTGAAAAACAATTTACTATCTGCTTGTTTGATTTATAGCATATTGGATGAACTTTTCAGACATTGAATAATTATTAGTAGTATATCTTTTCTTGTACCTTATACTGCGATGTTTTTCTCTTAAAATTAGATGGATTATAAATGCCTAGTGGACAGTGCCTCTACGCACACGATCCTCCAAGACATCTGCTTTTTCCAAAGCATTGATAAATACGATGGAACCATGAATACAATATCCGGTCCATCAGGAATTATTGAAGGATCAGGGGAA
>JAULAV010008018.1:632500-635008 GCA_030789695.1 Scilla litardierei | reverse complement strand
ACGGACCGCCGTCCGCGTGCCGACGGAGGGGAAATGCGGGGCGACGGCCCGTGCGGTGGGGGAAAATCCCACCGGCGCATGGCCCGAATCGACGACGGACCGCCGTCCGCGTGCCCACGGTGGGCAAATGCGGGGCCACGGCCCGTGCGGTGGGGCAAAACCCCACCGCCGCATGGCCCGAATCGACGACGGACCGCCGGTCGCGTGCCGGTGGTGGGAAAATGCGGGCCCATGGCCCGTGCGGTGGGGCAAAATCCCTCCTCCGCATGTCCCGAATCGACGACGGACCGCCGGGCACGTGCCGACGGCGGGAAAATGCGGGGCTACGGCCCGTGCGGTGGGGCAAAATCCCGCCGTCGCATCGCCCGAATCGACGACGGACGGCCGCATGTACCGAATCGACGACGGACCGCCGTCCGCGTGCTGACGGCGGGAAATGCGGGGCTACGGCCCGCGCGGTGGGGCAAAATCCCACCGGCGCATGGCCCGAATCGACGACGGACCGCCGTCCGCGTGCCGGCGGTGGGAAAATGCGGGGCCACGGCCCGTGCGGTGGGGAAAAATCCCTCCCCCGCATGGCCCGAAGCGACGACGGACCGCCGGGCACGTGCCTACGGTGGGGAAATGCGGGGCAACGGCTCGTGCGGCGGGGCAAAACCCCACCGCCGCATGGCCCGAATCGACGACGGACCGTCGCATTTACCGAATCGACGACGGACCGCCGTCCGCGTGCCGACGGAGGGGAAATGCGGGGCTACGGCCCGTGCGGTGGGGGAAAATCCCACCGGCGCATGGCCCGAATCGACGACGGACCGCCGTCCGTGTGCCCACGGTGGGCAAATGCGGGGCGACGGCCCGTGCCGTGGGGCAAAATCCCTCCGCCGCATGGCCCGAATCGACGACGGACCGCCGGCCGCGTGCCGGCGGTGGGAAAATGCGGGGCCACGGCCCGTGCGGTGGGACAAAATCCCTCCGCCGCATATCCCGAATCGACGACGGACCGCCGGGCACGTGCCGACGGTGGGGAAATGCGGGGCTACGGCCCGTGCGGTGGGGCAAAATCCCACCGCCGCATGGCCCGGGTCGACGACGGACCGCCGCATGTACCGATTCGACGACGGACCGCCGGACACGCACTGACGGCGGTGAAATGCGGGGCGACGGCCCGTGCGGTGGGGCAAAATCCCACCGCCGCATGGCCCGGATCGACGACGGACCGCCGTCCGCGTGCCCACGGTGGGCAAATGCAGGGCTGCGGCCAGTGCGGTGGGGCAAAATCCCTCCGCAACATGGGCCGAACCCCCTTCTGCGGTGAATGGGGGTTGTGGCAAAAATTTTGTGCGCTTCCACAGACACTTTGGACCCCCGGGGTCATTTTTAAGCTAAATTTGCAAATCTACTATAGGGGAGTGCATGTTGCAAGGTGCTAGCCCACCGTCGACGGTGGGCTTTGCTGGGCGCTGGCTGAGCATTGGCAGCCAGCGCCCATGGGATTTTGGCCTGCGGGCAGGGGACCTCTGCCAGCCGTGCCCATGGGCGGCTGGGCCAAGCGCCGGGCGGTGCCACCGGTGGCGCCACCGCCGGCGCCACCGCCGGCGCCGGAAGCTCGCCGTCTTCCGGCGGCGAGCGCCCCAAGGGGGATTTTGCTGGAATTTTGGTCGCGGGCCATAGGGGACCCACGCCAGCCGTGCCCATGGGCGGCTGGGCAAAGCGCCGGGCGGCGCCACCGGCGGCGCCGCCGCCGGCGCCGGAAGCTCGCCACCTTCCGGCGGCGAGCGCCCCCGGGGGGCTTTTGCTGGAATTTTGGCCGTCGGCCACAGGGGACCCACGCCAGCCGTGCCAATGGGCGGCTGGGCCAAGCGTCGGGCGGCGCCGCCGCCGCCGCCGCCGGAAGCCCGCCGTCTTCCGGCGGCGAGCGCCCCCGGGGGGGATTTTGCTGGAATTTTGGCCGCGGGCCACAGGGGACCCACGCCAGCCGTGCCCATGGGCGGCTGGGCCAAGCGTCGGGCGGCGCCGTCGTCGGCTCCGCCGCCGGCGCCGGAGGCTCGCCGCCTTCCGGCGGCGAGCGCCCCCGGGTGGCTTTTGCTGGAAATTTGGCCGTCGGCCACAGGGGACCCACGCCAGCCGTGCCCATGGGCGGCTGGGCCAAGCGTCGGGCTGCGCCGCCGCCGGCGTCGGAAGCCCGCCGTCTTCCGGCGGCGAGCGCCCCCGGGGGGGATTTTGCTGGAATTTTGGCCGCAGGGCACAGGGGACCAACGCCAGTCGTGCCCATGGGCGGCTGGGCCAAGCGTCGGGCGGCGCCGTCGCTGGGGCCGTCGTCGGCTCCGCCGCCGGCGCCGGAAGCTCGCCGTCTTCCGGCGGCGAGCGCCCCCTGGGGGCTTTTGCTGGAAATTTGGCCGCGGGCAGGGGACCCGCGCCAGCCGTGCCCATGGGCAGCTGGGCCTTGAGCCGGACGGTGCCGGTGGGGGCGCGGGCGGCGCCGTCGCCGGCACCGTGGGCGGCGCCGGA
>JAULAV010008018.1:600000-602500 GCA_030789695.1 Scilla litardierei | reverse complement strand
ATCGCATCGCCCGAATCGACGACGGACCGCCGTCCGCATGCCCACGGTGGGCAAATGCGGGGCTACGGCCCATGCGGTGGGGCAAAATCCCTCCACAGCGTGGGCCAAACCCCCTTCTACGTTGCAAGGGGGTTGTCGCTAAAATTTTGCGAATAGATATCGACGTTCCCTACAAAACCGGTCGCTATCGCCACCGCCCCACGCTCCCGGGGTCAAATTCCGCCGTCTTCTATGGTTTTCGGGCACTTTTTCTATGGTTTTTGGGCACTTTTGCATGTTCGGCATCGCGGGTGGGGAAATGCCCGGCTACGGCCCGTGCGGTGGGGCAAAATCCCACCGCCGCATGGCCCGGATCGACGACGGACCGCCGTCCGCGTGCCCACGGTGGGCAAATGCAGGGCTGCGGCCAGTGCGGTGGGGCAAAATCCCTCCGCAACACGGCCCGTATCGACGACGGACCGTCGCATTTACCGAATCGACGACGGACCGCCGTCCGCGTGCCGACGGAGGGGAAATGCGGGGCTACGGCCCGTGCGGTGGGGGAAAATCCCACCGGCGCATGGCCCGAATCGACGACGGACCGCCGTCCGCGTGCCCACGGTGGGCAAATGCGGGGCCACGGCCCGTGCGGTGGGGCAAAACCCCACCGCCGCATGGCCCGAATCGACGACGGACCGCCGGTCGCGTGCCGGTGGTGGGAAAATGCGGGCCCATGGCCCGTGCGGTGGGGCAAAATCCCTCCTCCGCATGTCCCGAATCGACGACGGACCGCCGGGCACGTGCCGACGGCGGGAAAATGCGGGGCTACGGCCCGTGCGGTGGGGCAAAATCCCGCCGTCGCATCGCCCGAATCGACGACGGACGGCCGCATGTACCGAATCGACGACGGACCGCCGTCCGCGTGCTGACGGCGGGAAATGCGGGGCTACGGCCCGCGCGGTGGGGCAAAATCCCACCGGCGCATGGCCCGAATCGACGACGGACCGCCGTCCGCGTGCCGGCGGTGGGAAAATGCGGGGCCACGGCCCGTGCGGTGGGGAAAAATCCCTCCCCCGCATGGCCCGAAGCGACGACGGACCGCCGGGCACGTGCCTACGGTGGGGAAATGCGGGGCAACGGCTCGTGCGGCGGGGCAAAACCCCACCGCCGCATGGCCCGAATCGACGACGGACCGTCGCATTTACCGAATCGACGACGGACTGCCGTCCGCGTGCCGACGGAGGGGGAATGCGGGGCTACGGCCCGTGCGGTGGGGGAAAATCCCACCGGCGCATGGCCCGAATCGACGACGGACCGCCGTCCGTGTGCCCACGGTGGGCAAATGCGGGGCGACGGCCCGTGCCGTGGGGCAAAATCCCTCCGCCGCATGGCCCGAATCGACGACGGACCGCCGGCCGCGTGCCGGCGGTGGGAAAATGCGGGGCCACGGCCCGTGCGGTGGGACAAAATCCCTCCGCCGCATATCCCGAATCGACGACGGACCGCCGGGCACGTGCCGACGGTGGGGAAATGCGGGGCTACGGCCCGTGCGATGGGGCAAAATCCCACCGCCGCATGGCCCGGGTCGACGACGGACCGCCGCATGTACCGATTCGACGACGGACCGCCGGACACGCACTGACGGCGGTGAAATGCGGGGCGACGGCCCGTGCGGTGGGGCAAAATCCCACCGCCGCATGGCCCGGATCGACGACGGACCGCCGTCCGCGTGCCCACGGTGGGCAAATGCAGGGCTGCGGCCAGTGCGGTGGGGCAAAATCCCTCCGCAACATGGGCCGAACCCCCTTCTGCGGTGAATGGGGGTTGTGGCAAAAATTTTGTGCGCTTCCACAGACACTTTGGACCCCCGGGGTCATTTTTAAGCTAAATTTGCAAATCTACTATAGGGGAGTGCATGTTGCAAGGTGCTAGCCCACCGTCGACGGTGGGCTTTGCTGGGCGCTGGCTGAGCATTGGCAGCCAGCGCCCATGGGATTTTGGCCTGCGGGTAGGGGACCTCTGCCAGCCGTGCCCATGGGCGGCTGGGCCAAGCGCCGGGCGGTGCCACCGGTGGCGCCACCGCCGGCGCCGGAAGCTCGCCGTCTTCCGGCGGCGAGCGCCCCAAGGGGGATTTTGCTGGAATTTTGGTCGCGGGCCATAGGGGACCCACGCCAGCCGTGCCCATGGGCGGCTGGGCAAAGCGCCGGGCGGCGCCACCGGCGGCGCCGCCGGCGGCGCCGGAAGCTCGCCGCCTTCCGGCGGCGAGCGCCCCCGGGGGGCTTTTGCTGGAATTTTGGCCGTCGGCCACAGGGGACCCACGCCAGCCGTGCCAATGGGCGGCTGGGCCAAGCGTCGGGCGGCGCCGCCGTCGGCGCCGCCGCCACCCGCCGCCGCCGCCGCCGGAAGCCCGCCGTCTTCCGGCGGCGAGCGCCCCCGGGGGGGATTTTGCTGGAATTTTGGCCGCGGGCCACAGGGGACCCACGCCAGCCGTGCCCATGGGCGGCTGGGCCAAGCGTCGGGC
>JAULAV010008018.1:577500-580000 GCA_030789695.1 Scilla litardierei | reverse complement strand
CGTGCCGACGGAGGGGAAATGCGGGGCTACGGCCCGTGCGGTGGGGGAAAATCCCACCGGCGCATGGCCCGAATCGACGACGGACCGCCGTCCGCGTGCCCACGGTGGGCAAATGCGGGGCCACGGCCCGTGCGGTGGGGCAAAACCCCACCGCCGCATGGCCCGAATCGACGACGGACCGCCGGTCGCGTGCCGGTGGTGGGAAAATGCGGGCCCATGGCCCGTGCGGTGGGGCAAAATCCCTCCTCCGCATGTCCCGAATCGACGACGGACCGCCGGGCACGTGCCGACGGCGGGAAAATGCGGGGCTACGGCCCGTGCGGTGGGGCAAAATCCCGCCGTCGCATCGCCCGAATCGACGACGGACGGCCGCATGTACCGAATCGACGACGGACCGCCGTCCGCGTGCTGACGGCGGGAAATGCGGGGCTACGGCCCGCGCGGTGGGGCAAAATCCCACCGGCGCATGGCCCGAATCGACGACGGACCGCCGTCCGCGTGCCGGCGGTGGGAAAATGCGGGGCCACGGCCCGTGCGGTGGGGAAAAATCCCTCCCCCGCATGGCCCGAAGCGACGACGGACCGCCGGGCACGTGCCTACGGTGGGGAAATGCGGGGCAACGGCTCGTGCGGCGGGGCAAAACCCCACCGCCGCATGGCCCGAATCGACGACGGACCGTCGCATTTACCGAATCGACGACGGACTGCCGTCCGCGTGCCGACGGAGGGGAAATGCGGGGCTACGGCCCGTGCGGTGGGGGAAAATCCCACCGGCGCATGGCCCGAATCGACGACGGACCGCCGTCCGTGTGCCCACGGTGGGCAAATGCGGGGCGACGGCCCGTGCCGTGGGGCAAAATCCCTCCGCCGCATGGCCCGAATCGACGACGGACCGCCGGCCGCGTGCCGGCGGTGGGAAAATGCGGGGCCACGGCCCGTGCGGTGGGACAAAATCCCTCCGCCGCATATCCCGAATCGACGACGGACCGCCGGGCACGTGCCGACGGTGGGGAAATGCGGGGCTACGGCCCGTGCGGTGGGGCAAAATCCCACCGCCGCATGGCCCGGGTCGACGACGGACCGCCGCATGTACCGATTCGACGACGGACCGCCGGACACGCACTGACGGCGGTGAAATGCGGGGCGACGGCCCGTGCGGTGGGGCAAAATCCCACCGCCGCATGGCCCGGATCGACGACGGACCGCCGTCCGCGTGCCCACGGTGGGCAAATGCAGGGCTGCGGCCAGTGCGGTGGGGCAAAATCCCTCCGCAACATGGACCGAACCCCCTTCTGCGGTGAATGGGGGTTGTGGCAAAAATTTTGTGCGCTTCCACAGACACTTTGGACCCCCGGGGTCATTTTTAAGCTAAATTTGCAAATCTACTATAGGGGAGTGCATGTTGCAAGGTGCTAGCCCACCGTCGACGGTGGGCTTTGCTGGGCGCTGGCTGAGCATTGGCAGCCAGCGCCCATGGGATTTTGGCCTGCGGGCAGGGGACCTCTGCCAGCCGTGCCCATGGGCGGCTGGGCCAAGCGCCGGGCGGTGCCACCGGTGGCGCCACCGCCGGCGCCGGAAGCTCGCCGTCTTCCGGCGGCGAGCGCCCCAAGGGGGATTTTGCTGGAATTTTGGTCGCGGGCCATAGGGGACCCACGCCAGCCGTGCCCATGGGCGGCTGGGCAAAGCGCCGGGCGGCGCCACCGGCGGCGCCGCCGCCGGCGCCACCGCCGGCGCCGGAAGCTTGCCGCCTTCCGGCGGCGAGTGCCCCCGGGGGGCTTTTGCTGGAATTTTGGCCGTCGGCCACAGGGGACCCACGCCAGCCGTGCCAATGGGCGGCTGGGCCAAGCGTCGGGCGGCGCCGCCGCCGCCGCCGCCGGAAGCCCGCCGTCTTCCGGCGGCGAGCGCCCCCGGGGGGGATTTTGCTGGAATTTTGGCCGCGGGCCACAGGGGACCCACGCCAGCCGTGCCCATGGGCGGCTGGGCCAAGCGTCGGGCGGCGCCGTCGTCGGCTCCGCCGCCGGCGCCGGAGGCTCGCCGCCTTCCGGCGGCGAGCGCCCCCGGGTGGCTTTTGCTGGAAATTTGGCCGTCGGCCACAGGGGACCCACGCCAGCCGTGCCCATGGGCGGCTGGGCCAAGCGTCGGGCTGCGCCGCCGCCGGCGTCGGAAGCCCGCCGTCTTCCGGCGGCGAGCGCCCCCGGGGGGGATTTTGCAGGAATTTTGGCCGCAGGGCACAGGGGACCAACGCCAGTCGTGCCCATGGGCGGCTGGGCCAAGCGTCGGGCGGCGCCGTCGCTGGGGCCGTCGTCGGCTCCGCCGCCGGCGCCGGAAGCTCGCCGTCTTCCGGCGGCGAGCGCCCCCTGGGGGCTTTTGCTGGAAATTTGGCCGCGGGCAGGGGACCCGCGCCAGCCGTGCCCATGGGCAGCTGGGCCTTGAGCCGGACGGTGCCGGTGGGGGCGCGGGCGGCGCCGTCGCCGGCACCGTGGGCGGCGCCGGAATCTTGC
>JAULAV010008018.1:567500-570000 GCA_030789695.1 Scilla litardierei | reverse complement strand
CACGGACCGGTGGGGCCAAACACCCGCCGCCGCATGGCCCGCATCGACCACGGAAATGCGTGGCTACGGCCCGTGCGGTGGGGCAAAAGCCCGCCGCCGCATGGCCCGAATCGACGACGGACCGCCGTCCGCGTGCCTTCGGTGGGCAAATGCGGGGCTACGGCCCGTGCGGTGGGGCAAAATCCCGCCGCCGCATGGCCCGAATCGACGACGGACCGCCGGCCGCGTGCCGGCGGTGGGAAATGCGGCGATACGGCCCGTGCGATGGGGAAAACTACCTCCGCCGCATGTCCTGAATCGACGACGGACCGCCGGGCACGTGCCGACGGTGGGTAAATGCGGGGCTACGGCCCGTTCTGTGGGGCAAAATCCCGTCGCCGCATGGCCCGGGTCGACGACGGACCACCGCATGTACCGAATCGACGACGGACCGCCGGGCACGTACCGACGGTGGGGAAATGCGGGGCTACGGCCCGTGCGGTGGGGCAGAATCCCGCCATCGCATCGCCCGAATCGACGACGGACCGCCGTCCGCATGCCCACGGTGGGCAAATGCGGGGCTACGGCCCATGCGGTGGGGCAAAATCCCTCCACAGCGTGGGCCAAACCCCCTTCTACGTTGCAAGGGGGTTGTCGCTAAAATTTTGCGAATAGATATCGACGTTCCCTACAAAACCGGTCGCTATCGCCACCGCCCCATGCTCCCGGGGTCAAATTCCGCCGTCTTCTATGGTTTTCAGGCACTTTTTCTATGGTTTTTGGGCACTTTTGCATGTTCGGCATCGCGGGTGGGGAAATGCCCGGCTACGGCCCGTGCGGTGGGGCAAAATCCCACCGCCGCATGGCCCGGATCGACGACGGACCGCCGTCCGCATGCCCACGGTGGGCAAATGCAGGGCTGCGGCCAGTGCGGTGGGGCAAAATCCCTCCGCAACACGGCCCGTATCGACGACGGACCGTCGCATTTACCGAATCGACGACGGACCGCCGTCCGCGTGCCGACGGAGGGGAAATGCGGGGCTACGGCCCGTGCGGTGGGGGAAAATCCCACCGGCGCATGGCCCGAATCGACGACGGACCGCCGTCCGCGTGCCCACGGTGGGCAAATGCGGGGCCACGGCCCGTGCGGTGGGGCAAAACCCCACCGCCGCATGGCCCGAATCGACGACGGACCGCCGGTCGCGTGCCGGTGGTGGGAAAATGCGGGCCCATGGCCCGTGCGGTGGGGCAAAATCCCTCCTCCGCATGTCCCGAATCGACGACGGACCGCCGGGCACGTGCCGACGGCGGGAAAATGCGGGGCTACGGCCCGTGCGGTGGGGCAAAATCCCGCCGTCGCATCGCCCGAATCGACGACGGACGGCCGCATGTACCGAATCGACGACGGACCGCCGTCCGCGTGCTGACGGCGGGAAATGCGGGGCTACGGCCCGCGCGGTGGGGCAAAATCCCACCGGCGCATGGCCCGAATCGACGACGGACCGCCGTCCGCGTGCCGGCGGTGGGAAAATGCGGGGCCACGGCCCGTGCGGTGGGGAAAAATCCCTCCCCCGCATGGCCCGAAGCGACGACGGACCGCCGGGCACGTGCCTACGGTGGGGAAATGCGGGGCAACGGCTCGTGCGGCGGGGCAAAACCCCACCGCCGCATGGCCCGAATCGACGACGGACCGTCGCATTTACCGAATCGACGACGGACTGCCGTCCGCGTGCCGACGGAGGGGGAATGCGGGGCTACGGCCCGTGCGGTGGGGGAAAATCCCACCGGCGCATGGCCCGAATCGACGACGGACCGCCGTCCGTGTGCCCACGGTGGGCAAATGCGGGGCGACGGCCCGTGCCGTGGGGCAAAATCCCTCCGCCGCATGGCCCGAATCGACGACGGACCGCCGGCCGCGTGCCGGCGGTGGGAAAATGCGGGGCCACGGCCCGTGCGGTGGGACAAAATCCCTCCGCCGCATATCCCGAATCGACGACGGACCACCGGGCACGTGCCGACGGTGGGGAAATGCGGGGCTACGGCCCGTGCGGTGGGGCAAAATCCCACCGCCGCATGGCCCGGGTCGACGACGGACCGCCGCATGTACCGATTCGACGACGGACCGCCGGACACGCACTGACGGCGGTGAAATGCGGGGCGACGGCCCGTGCGGTGGGGCAAAATCCCACCGCCGCATGGCCCGGATCGACGACGGACCGCCGTCCGCGTGCCCACGGTGGGCAAATGCAGGGCTGCGGCCAGTGCGGTGGGGCAAAATCCCTCCGCAACATGGGCCGAACCCCCTTCTGCGGTGAATGGGGGTTGTGGCAAAAATTTTGTGCGCTTCCACAGACACTTTGGACCCCCGGGGTCATTTTTAAGCTAAATTTGCAAATCTACTATGGGGGAGTGCATGTTGCAAGGTGCTAGCCCACCGTCGACGGTGGGCTTTGCTGGGCGCTGGCTGAGCATTGGCAGCCAGCGCCCATGGGATTTTGGCCTGCGGGTAGGGGACCTCTGC
>JAULAV010008018.1:545000-547500 GCA_030789695.1 Scilla litardierei | reverse complement strand
GGCTACGGCCCGTGCGGTGGGGCAGAATCCCGCCATCGCATCGCCCGAATCGACGACGGACCGCCGTCCGCATGCCCACGGTGGGCAAATGCGGGGCTACGGCCCATGCGGTGGGGCAAAATCCCTCCACAGCGTGGGCCAAACCCCCTTCTACGTTGCAAGGGGGTTGTCGCTAAAATTTTGCGAATAGATATCGACGTTCCCTACAAAACCGGTCGCTATCGCCACCGCCCCACGCTCCCGGCGTCAAATTCCGCCGTCTTCTATGGTTTTCGGGCACTTTTTCTATGGTTTTTGGGCACTTTTGCATGTTCGGCATCGCGGGTGGGGAAATGCCCGGCTACGGCCCGTGCGGTGGGGCAAAATCCCACCGCCGCATGGCCCGGATCGACGACGGACCGCCGTCCGCGTGCCCACGGTGGGCAAATGCAGGGCTGCGGCCAGTGCGGTGGGGCAAAATCCCTCCGCAACACGGCCCGTATCGACGACGGACCGTCGCATTTACCGAATCGACGACGGACCGCCGTCCGCGTGCCGACGGAGGGGAAATGCGGGGCTACGGCCCGTGCGGTGGGGGAAAATCCCACCGGCGCATGGCCCGAATCGACGACGGACCGCCGTCCGCGTGCCCACGGTGGGCAAATGCGGGGCCACGGCCCGTGCGGTGGGGCAAAACCCCACCGCCGCATGGCCCGAATCGACGACGGACCGCCGGTCGCGTGCCGGTGGTGGGAAAATGCGGGCCCATGGCCCGTGCGGTGGGGCAAAATCCCTCCTCCGCATGTCCCGAATCGACGACGGACCGCCGGGCACGTGCCGACGGCGGGAAAATGCGGGGCTACGGCCCGTGCGGTGGGGCAAAATCCCGCCGTCGCATCGCCCGAATCGACGACGGACGGCCGCATGTACCGAATCGACGACGGACCGCCGTCCGCGTGCTGACGGCGGGAAATGCGGGGCTACGGCCCGCGCGGTGGGGCAAAATCCCACCGGCGCATGGCCCGAATCGACGACGGACCGCCGTCCGCGTGCCGGCGGTGGGAAAATGCGGGGCCACGGCCCGTGCGGTGGGGAAAAATCCCTCCCCCGCATGGCCCGAAGCGACGACGGACCGCCGGGCACGTGCCTACGGTGGGGAAATGCGGGGCAACGGCTCGTGCGGCGGGGCAAAACCCCACCGCCGCATGGCCCGAATCGACGACGGACCGTCGCATTTACCGAATCGACGACGGACTGCCGTCCGCGTGCCGACGGAGGGGGAATGCGGGGCTACGGCCCGTGCGGTGGGGGAAAATCCCACCGGCGCATGGCCCGAATCGACGACGGACCGCCGTCCGTGTGCCCACGGTGGGCAAATGCGGGGCGACGGCCCGTGCCGTGGGGCAAAATCCCTCCGCCGCATGGCCCGAATCGACGACGGACCGCCGGCCGCGTGCCGGCGGTGGGAAAATGCGGGGCCACGGCCCGTGCGGTGGGACAAAATCCCTCCGCCGCATATCCCGAATCGACGACGGACCGCCGGGCACGTGCCGACGGTGGGGAAATGCGGGGCTACGGCCCGTGCGGTGGGGCAAAATCCCACCGCCGCATGGCCCGGGTCGACGACGGACCGCCGCATGTACCGATTCGACGACGGACCGCCGGACACGCACTGACGGCGGTGAAATGCGGGGCGACGGCCCGTGCGGTGGGGCAAAATCCCACCGCCGCATGGCCCGGATCGACGACGGACCGCCGTCCGCGTGCCCACGGTGGGCAAATGCAGGGCTGCGGCCAGTGCGGTGGGGCAAAATCCCTCCGCAACATGGGCCGAACCCCCTTCTGCGGTGAATGGGGGTTGTGGCAAAAATTTTGTGCGCTTCCACAGACACTTTGGACCCCCGGGGTCATTTTTAAGCTAAATTTGCAAATCTACTATAGGGGAGTGCATGTTGCAAGGTGCTAGCCCACCGTCGACGGTGGGCTTTGCTGGGCGCTGGCTGAGCATTGGCAGCCAGCGCCCATGGGATTTTGGCCTGCGGGCAGGGGACCTCTGCCAGCCGTGCCCATGGGCGGCTGGGCCAAGCGCCGGGCGGTGCCACCGGTGGCGCCACCGCCGGCGCCACCGCCGGCGCCGGAAGCTCGCCGTCTTCCGGCGGCGAGCGCCCCAAGGGGGATTTTGCTGGAATTTTGGTCGCGGGCCATAGGGGACCCACGCCAGCCGTGCCCATGGGCGGCTGGGCAAAGCGCCGGGCGGCGCCACCGGCGGCGCCGCCGCCGGCGCCGCCGCCGGCGCCGGAAGCTCGCCGCCTTCCGGCGGCGAGCGCCCCCGGGGGGCTTTTGCTGGAATTTTGGCCGTCGGCCACAGGGGACCCACGCCAGCCGTGCCAATGGGCGGCTGGGCCAAGCGTCGGGCGGCGCCGCCGCCGCCGCCGCCGGAAGCCCGCCGTCTTCCGGCGGCGAGCGCCCCCGGGGGGGATTTTGCTGGAATTTTGGCCGCGGGCCACAGGGGACCCACGCC
>JAULAV010008018.1:522500-525000 GCA_030789695.1 Scilla litardierei | reverse complement strand
CGTCGCATTTACCGAATCGACGACGGACCGCCGTCCGCGTGCCGACGGAGGGGAAATGCGGGGCTACGGCCCGTGCGGTGGGGGAAAATCCCACCGGCGCATGGCCCGAATCGACGACGGACCGCCGTCCGCGTGCCCACGGTGGGCAAATGCGGGGCCACGGCCCGTGCGGTGGGGCAAAACCCCACCGCCGCATGGCCCGAATCGACGACGGACCGCCGGTCGCGTGCCGGTGGTGGGAAAATGCGGGCCCATGGCCCGTGCGGTGGGGCAAAATCCCTCCTCCGCATGTCCCGAATCGACGACGGACCGCCGGGCACGTGCCGACGGCGGGAAAATGCGGGGCTACGGCCCGTGCGGTGGGGCAAAATCCCGCCGTCGCATCGCCCGAATCGACGACGGACGGCCGCATGTACCGAATCGACGACGGACCGCCGTCCGCGTGCTGACGGCGGGAAATGCGGGGCTACGGCCCGCGCGGTGGGGCAAAATCCCACCGGCGCATGGCCCGAATCGACGACGGACCGCCGTCCGCGTGCCGGCGGTGGGAAAATGCGGGGCCACGGCCCGTGCGGTGGGGAAAAATCCCTCCCCCGCATGGCCCGAAGCGACGACGGACCGCCGGGCACGTGCCTACGGTGGGGAAATGCGGGGCAACGGCTCGTGCGGCGGGGCAAAACCCCACCGCCGCATGGCCCGAATCGACGACGGACCGTCGCATTTACCGAATCGACGACGGACTGCCGTCCGCGTGCCGACGGAGGGGGAATGCGGGGCTACGGCCCGTGCGGTGGGGGAAAATCCCACCGGCGCATGGCCCGAATCGACGACGGACCGCCGTCCGTGTGCCCACGGTGGGCAAATGCGGGGCGACGGCCCGTGCCGTGGGGCAAAATCCCTCCGCCGCATGGCCCGAATCGACGACGGACCGCCGGCCGCGTGCCGGCGGTGGGAAAATGCGGGGCCACGGCCCGTGCGGTGGGACAAAATCCCTCCGCCGCATATCCCGAATCGACGACGGACCACCGGGCACGTGCCGACGGTGGGGAAATGCGGGGCTACGGCCCGTGCGGTGGGGCAAAATCCCACCGCCGCATGGCCCGGGTCGACGACGGACCGCCGCATGTACCGATTCGACGACGGACCGCCGGACACGCACTGACGGCGGTGAAATGCGGGGCGACGGCCCGTGCGGTGGGGCAAAATCCCACCGCCGCATGGCCCGGATCGACGACGGACCGCCGTCCGCGTGCCCACGGTGGGCAAATGCAGGGCTGCGGCCAGTGCGGTGGGGCAAAATCCCTCCGCAACATGGGCCGAACCCCCTTCTGCGGTGAATGGGGGTTGTGGCAAAAATTTTGTGCGCTTCCACAGACACTTTGGACCCCCGGGGTCATTTTTAAGCTAAATTTGCAAATCTACTATAGGGGAGTGCATGTTGCAAGGTGCTAGCCCACCGTCGACGGTGGGCTTTGCTGGGCGCTGGCTGAGCATTGGCAGCCAGCGCCCATGGGATTTTGGCCTGCGGGCAGGGGACCTCTGCCAGCCGTGCCCATGGGCGGCTGGGCCAAGCGCCGGGCGGTGCCACCGCCGGCGCCACCGCCGGCGCCGGAAGCTCGCCGTCTTCCGGCGGCGAGCGCCCCAAGGGGGATTTTGCTGGAATTTTGGTCGCGGGCCATAGGGGACCCACGCCAGCCGTGCCCATGGGCGGCTGGGCAAAGCGCCGGGCGGCGCCACCGGCGGCGCCGCCGGCGGCGCCGCCGCCGGCGCCGCAGCCGGCGCCGGAAGCTCGCCGCCTTCCGGCGGCGAGCGCCCCCGGGGGGCTTTTGCTGGAATTTTGGCCGTCGGCCACAGGGGACCCACGCCAGCCGTGCCAATGGGCGGCTGGGCCAAGCGTCGGGCGGCGCCGCCGTCGGCGCCGCCGCCACCGCCGCCGCCGCCGCCGGAAGCCCGCCGTCTTCCGGCGGCGAGCGCCCCCGGGGGGGATTTTGCTGGAATTTTGGCCGCGGGCCACAGGGGACCCACGCCAGCCGTGCCCATGGGCGGCTGGGCCAAGCGTCGGGCGGCGCCGTCGTCGGCTCCGCCGCCGGCGCCGGAGGCTCGCCGCCTTCCGGCGGCGAGCGCCCCCGGGTGGCTTTTGGTGGAAATTTGGCCGTCGGCCACAGGGGACCCACGCCAGCCGTGCCCATGGGCGGCTGGGCCAAGCGTCGGGCTGCGCCGCCGCCGGCGTCGGAAGCCCGCCGTCTTCCGGCGGCGAGCGCCCCCGGGGGGGATTTTGCTGGAATTTTGGCCGCAGGGCACAGGGGACCAACGCCAGTCGTGCCCATGGGCGGCTGGGCCAAGCGTCGGGCGGCGCCGTCGCTGGGGCCGTCGTCGGCTCCGCCGCCGGCGCCGGAAGCTCGCCGTCTTCCGGCGGCGAGCGCCCCCTGGGGGCTTTTGCTGGAAATTTGGCCGCGGGCAGGGGACCCGCGCCAGCCGTGCCCATGGGCAGCTGGTCCTT
>JAULAV010008018.1:490000-492500 GCA_030789695.1 Scilla litardierei | reverse complement strand
GACGGACCACCGCATGTACCGAATCGACGACGGACCGCCGGGCACATACCGACGGTGGGGAAATGCGGGGCTACGGCCCGTGCGGTGGGGCAGAATCCCGCCATCGCATCGCCCGAATCGACGACGGACCGCCGTCCGCATGCCCACGGTGGGCAAATGCGGGGCTACGGCCCATGCGGTGGGGCAAAATCCCTCCACAGCGTGGGCCAAACCCCCTTCTACGTTGCAAGGGGGTTGTCGCTAAAATTTTGCGAATAGATATCGACGTTCCCTACAAAACCGGTCGCTATCGCCACCGCCCCACGCTCCCGGGGTCAAATTCCGCCGTCTTCTATGGTTTTCGGGCACTTTTTCTATGGTTTTTGGGCACTTTTGCATGTTCGGCATCGCGGGTGGGGAAATGCCCGGCTACGGCCCGTGCGGTGGGGCAAAATCCCACCGCCGCATGGCCCGGATCGACGACGGACCGCCGTCCGCGTGCCCACGGTGGGCAAATGCAGGGCTGCGGCCAGTGCGGTGGGGCAAAATCCCTCCGCAACACGGCCCGTATCGACGACGGACCGTCGCATTTACCGAATCGACGACGGACCGCCGTCCGCGTGCCGACGGAGGGGAAATGCGGGGCTACGGCCCGTGCGGTGGGGGAAAATCCCACCGGCGCATGGCCCGAATCGACGACGGACCGCCGTCCGCGTGCCCACGGTGGGCAAATGCGGGGCCACGGCCCGTGCGGTGGGGCAAAACCCCACCGCCGCATGGCCCGAATCGACGACGGACCGCCGGTCGCGTGCCGGTGGTGGGAAAATGCGGGCCCATGGCCCGTGCGGTGGGGCAAAATCCCTCCTCCGCATGTCCCGAATCGACGACGGACCGCCGGGCACGTGCCGACGGCGGGAAAATGCGGGGCTACGGCCCGTGCGGTGGGGCAAAATCCCGCCGTCGCATCGCCCGAATCGACGACGGACGGCCGCATGTACCGAATCGACGACGGACCGCCGTCCGCGTGCGGACGGCGGGAAATGCGGGGCTACGGCCCGCGCGGTGGGGCAAAATCCCACCGGCGCATGGCCCGAATCGACGACGGACCGCCGTCCGCGTGCCGGCGGTGGGAAAATGCGGGGCCACGGCCCGTGCGGTGGGGAAAAATCCCTCCCCCGCATGGCCCGAAGCGACGACGGACCGCCGGGCACGTGCCTACGGTGGGGAAATGCGGGGCAACGGCTCGTGCGGCGGGGCAAAACCCCACCGCCGCATGGCCCGAATCGACGACGGACCGTCGCATTTACCGAATCGACGACGGACTGCCGTCCGCGTGCCGACGGAGGGGGAATGCGGGGCTACGGCCCGTGCGGTGGGGGAAAATCCCACCGGCGCATGGCCCGAATCGACGACGGACCGCCGTCCGTGTGCCCACGGTGGGCAAATGCGGGGCGACGGCCCGTGCCGTGGGGCAAAATCCCTCCGCCGCATGGCCCGAATCGACGACGGACCGCCGGCCGCGTGCCGGCGGTGGGAAAATGCGGGGCCACGGCCCGTGCGGTGGGACAAAATCCCTCCGCCGCATATCCCGAATCGACGACGGACCACCGGGCACGTGCCGACGGTGGGGAAATGCGGGGCTACGGCCCGTGCGGTGGGGCAAAATCCCACCGCCGCATGGCCCGGGTCGACGACGGACCGCCGCATGTACCGATTCGACGACGGACCGCCGGACACGCACTGACGGCGGTGAAATGCGGGGCGACGGCCCGTGCGGTGGGGCAAAATCCCACCGCCGCATGGCCCGGATCGACGACGGACCGCCGTCCGCGTGCCCACGGTGGGCAAATGCAGGGCTGCGGCCAGTGCGGTGGGGCAAAATCCCTCCGCAACATGGGCCGAACCCCCTTCTGCGGTGAATGGGGGTTGTGGCAAAAATTTTGTGCGCTTCCACAGACACTTTGGACCCCCGGGGTCATTTTTAAGCTAAATTTGCAAATCTACTATACGGGAGTGCATGTTGCAAGGTGCTAGCCCACCGTCGACGGTGGGCTTTGCTGGGCGCTGGCTGAGCATTGGCAGCCAGCGCCCATGGGATTTTGGCCTGCGGGTAGGGGACCTCTGCCAGCCGTGCCCATGGGCGGCTGGGCCAAGCGCCGGGCGGTGCCACCGGTGGCGCCACCGCCGGCGCCGGAAGCTCGCCGTCTTCCGGCGGCGAGCGCCCCAAGGGGGATTTCGCTGGAATTTTGGTCGCGGGCCATAGGGGACCCACGCCAGCCGTGCCCATGGGCGGCTGGGCAAAGCGCCGGGCGGCGCCACCGGCGGCGCCGCCGTCGGCGCCGCCGCCGGCGCCGCCGCCGGCGCCGGAAGCTCGCCGCCTTCCGGCGGCGAGCGCCCCCGGGGGGCTTTTGCTGGAATTTTGGCCGTCGGCCACAGGGGACCCACGCCAGCCGTGCCAATGGGCGGCTGGGCCAAGCGTCGGGCGGCGCCGCCGTCGGCGCCGCCGTCGGCGCCGCCGCCA
>JAULAV010008018.1:467500-470000 GCA_030789695.1 Scilla litardierei | reverse complement strand
GATCGACGACGGACCGCCGTCCGCGTGCCCACGGTGGGCAAATGCAGGGCTGCGGCCAGTGCGGTGGGGCAAAATCCCTCCGCAACACGGCCCGTATCGACGACGGACCGTCGCATTTACCGAATCGACGACGGACCGCCGTCCGCGTGCCGACGGAGGGGAAATGCGGGGCTACGGCCCGTGCGGTGGGGGAAAATCCCACCGGCGCATGGCCCGAATCGACGACGGACCGCCGTCCGCGTGCCCACGGTGGGCAAATGCGGGGCCACGGCCCGTGCGGTGGGGCAAAACCCCACCGCCGCATGGCCCGAATCGACGACGGACCGCCGGTCGCGTGCCGGTGGTGGGAAAATGCGGGCCCATGGCCCGTGCGGTGAGGGCAAAATCCCTCCTCCGCATGTCCCGAATCGACGACGGACCGCCGGGCACGTGCCGACGGCGGGAAAATGCGGGGCTACGGCCCGTGCGGTGGGGTAAAATCCCGCCGTCGCATCGCCCGAATCGACGACGGACGGCCGCATGTACCGAATCGACGACGGACCGCCGTCCGCGTGCTGACGGCGGGAAATGCGGGGCTACGGCCCGCGCGGTGGGGCAAAATCCCACCGGCGCATGGCCCGAATCGACGACGGACCGCCGTCCACGTGCCGACGGTGGGAAAATGCGGGGCCACGGCCCGTGCGGTGGGGAAAAATCCCTCCCCCGCATGGCCCGAAGCGACGACGGACCGCCGGGCACGTGCCTACGGTGGGGAAATGCGGGGCAACGGCTCGTGCGGCGGGGCAAAACCCCACCGCCGCATGGCCCGAATCGACGACGGACCGTCGCATTTACCGAATCGACGACGGACTGCCGTCCGCGTGCCGACGGAGGGGGAATGCGGGGCTACGGCCCGTGCGGTGGGGGAAAATCCCACCGGCGCATGGCCCGAATCGACGACGGACCGCCGTCCGTGTGCCCACGGTGGGCAAATGCGGGGCGACGGCCCGTGCCGTGGGGCAAAATCCCTCCGCCGCATGGCCCGAATCGACGACGGACCGCCGGCCGCGTGCCGGCGGTGGGAAAATGCGGGGCCACGGCCCGTGCGGTGGGACAAAATCCCTCCGCCGCATATCCCGAATCGACGACGGACCACCGGGCACGTGCCGACGGTGGGGAAATGCGGGGCTACGGCCCGTGCGGTGGGGCAAAATCCCACCGCCGCATGGCCCGGGTCGACGACGGACCGCCGCATGTACCGATTCGACGACGGACCGCCGGACACGCACTGACGGCGGTGAAATGCGGGGCGACGGCCCGTGCGGTGGGGCAAAATCCCACCGCCGCATGGCCCGGATCGACGACGGACCGCCGTCCGCGTGCCCACGGTGGGCAAATGCAGGGCTGCGGCCAGTGCGGTGGGGCAAAATCCCTCCGCAACATGGGCCGAACCCCCTTCTGCGGTGAATGGGGGTTGTGGCAAAAATTTTGTGCGCTTCCACAGACACTTTGGACCCCCGGGGTCATTTTTAAGCTAAATTTGCAAATCTACTATAGGGGAGTGCATGTTGCAAGGTGCTAGCCCACCGTCGACGGTGGGCTTTGCTGGGCGCTGGCTGAGCATTGGCAGCCAGCGCCCATGGGATTTTGGCCTGCGGGTAGGGGACCTCTGCCAGCCGTGCCCATGGGCGGCTGGGCCAAGCGCCGGGCGGTGCCACCGGTGGCGCCACCGCCGGCGCCGGAAGCTCGCCGTCTTCCGGCGGCGAGCGCCCCAAGGGGGATTTTGCTGGAATTTTGGTCGCGGGCCATAGGGGACCCACGCCAGCCGTGCCCATGGGCGGCTGGGCAAAGCGCCGGGCGGCGCCACCGGCGGCGCCGCCGGCGGCGCCGCCGCCGGCGCCGCCGCCGGCGCCGGAAGCTCGCCGCCTTCCGGCGGCGAGCGCCCCCGGGGGGCTTTTGCTGGAATTTTGGCCGTCGGCCACAGGGGACCCACGCCAGCCGTGCCAATGGGCGGCTGGGCCAAGCGTCGGGCGGCGCCGCCGTCGGCGCCGCCGCCACCGCCGCCGCCGCCGCCGGAAGCCCGCCGTCTTCCGGCGGCGAGCGCCCCCGGGGGGGATTTTGCTGGAATTTTGGCCGCGGGCCACAGGGGACCCACGCCAGCCGTGCCCATGGGCGGCTGGGCCAAGCGTCGGGCGGCGCCGTCGTCGGCTCCGCCGCCGGCGCCGGAGGCTCGCCGCCTTCCGGCGGCGAGCGCCCCCGGGTGGCTTTTGGTGGAAATTTGGCCGTCGGCCACAGGGGACCCACGCCAGCCGTGCCCATGGGCGGCTGGGCCAAGCGTCGGGCTGCGCCGCCGCCGGCGTCGGAAGCCCGCCGTCTTCCGGCGGCGAGCGCCCCCGGGGGGGATTTTGCTGGAATTTTGGCCGCAGGGCACAGGGGACCAACGCCAGTCGTGCCCATGGGCGGCTGGGCCAAGCGTCGGGCGGCGCCGTCGCTGGGGCCGTCGTCGGCTCCGCCGCCGGCG
>JAULAV010008018.1:435000-437500 GCA_030789695.1 Scilla litardierei | reverse complement strand
ATGTCCTGAATCGACGACGGACCGCCGGGCACGTGCCGACGGTGGGTAAATGCGGGGCTACGGCCCGTTCTGTGGGGCAAAATCCCGTCGCCGCATGGCCCGGGTCGACGACGGACCACCGCATGTACCGAATCGACGACGGACCGCCGGGCACGTACCGACGGTGGGGAAATGCGGGGCTACGGCCCGTGCGGTGGGGCAGAATCCCGCCATCGCATCGCCCGAATCGACGACGGACCGCCGTCCGCATGCCCACGGTGGGCAAATGCGGGGCTACGGCCCATGCGGTGGGGCAAAATCCCTCCACAGCGTTGCAAGGGGGTTGTCGCTAAAATTTTGCGAATAGATATCGACGTTCCCTACAAAACCGGTCGCTATCGCCACCGCCCCACGCTCCCGGGGTCAAATTCCGCCGTCTTCTATGGTTTTCGGGCACTTTTTCTATGGTTTTTGGGCACTTTTGCATGTTCGGCATCGCGGGTGGGGAAATGCCCGGCTACGGCCCGTGCGGTGGGGCAAAATCCCACCGCCGCATGGCCCGGATCGACGACGGACCGCCGTCCGCGTGCCCACGGTGGGCAAATGCAGGGCTGCGGCCAGTGCGGTGGGGCAAAATCCCTCCGCAACACGGCCCGTATCGACGACGGACCGTCGCATTTACCGAATCGACGACGGACCGCCGTCCGCGTGCCGACGGAGGGGAAATGCGGGGCTACGGCCCGTGCGGTGGGGGAAAATCCCACCGGCGCATGGCCCGAATCGACGACGGACCGCCGTCCGCGTGCCCACGGTGGGCAAATGCGGGGCCACGGCCCGTGCGGTGGGGCAAAACCCCACCGCCGCATGGCCCGAATCGACGACGGACCGCCGGTCGCGTGCCGGTGGTGGGAAAATGCGGGCCCATGGCCCGTGCGGTGGGGCAAAATCCCTCCTCCGCATGTCCCGAATCGACGACGGACCGCCGGGCACGTGCCGACGGCGGGAAAATGCGGGGCTACGGCCCGTGCGGTGGGGCAAAATCCCGCCGTCGCATCGCCCGAATCGACGACGGACGGCCGCATGTACCGAATCGACGACGGACCGCCGTCCGCGTGCTGACGGCGGGAAATGCGGGGCTACGGCCCGCGCGGTGGGGCAAAATCCCACCGGCGCATGGCCCGAATCGACGACGGACCGCCGTCCGCGTGCCGGCGGTGGGAAAATGCGGGGCCACGGCCCGTGCGGTGGGGAAAAATCCCTCCCCCGCATGGCCCGAAGCGACGACGGACCGCCGGGCACGTGCCTACGGTGGGGAAATGCGGGGCAACGGCTCGTGCGGCGGGGCAAAACCCCACCGCCGCATGGCCCGAATCGACGACGGACCGTCGCATTTACCGAATCGACGACGGACTGCCGTCCGCGTGCCGACGGAGGGGAAATGCGGGGCTACGGCCCGTGCGGTGGGGGAAAATCCCACCGGCGCATGGCCCGAATCGACGACGGACCGCCGTCCGTGTGCCCACGGTGGGCAAATGCGGGGCGACGGCCCGTGCCGTGGGGCAAAATCCCTCCGCCGCATGGCCCGAATCGACGACGGACCGCCGGCCGCGTGCCGGCGGTGGGAAAATGCGGGGCCACGGCCCGTGCGGTGGGACAAAATCCCTCCGCCGCATATCCCGAATCGACGACGGACCGCCGGGCACATGCCGACGGTGGGGAAATGCGGGGCTACGGCCCGTGCGGTGGGGCAAAATCCCACCGCCGCATGGCCCGGGTCGACGACGGACCGCCGCATGTACCGATTCGACGACGGACCGCCGGACACGCACTGACGGCGGTGAAATGTGGGGCGACGGCCCGTGCGGTGGGGCAAAATCCCACCGCCGCATGGCCCGGATCGACGACGGACCGCCGTCCGCGTGCCCACGGTGGGCAAATGCAGGGCTGCGGCCAGTGCGGTGGGGCAAAATCCCTCCGCAACATGGGCCGAACCCCCTTCTGCGGTGAATGGGGGTTGTGGCAAAAATTTTGTGCGCTTCCACAGACACTTTGGACCCCCGGGGTCATTTTTAAGCTAAATTTGCAAATCTACTATAGGGGAGTGCATGTTGCAAGGTGCTAGCCCACCGTCGACGGTGGGCTTTGCTGGGCGCTGGCTGAGCATTGGCAGCCAGCGCCCATGGGATTTTGGCCTGCGGGCAGGGGACCTCTGCCAGCCGTGCCCATGGGCGGCTGGGCCAAGCGCCGGGCGGTGCCACCGGTGGCGCCACCGCCGGCGCCACCGCCGGCGCCGGAAGCTCGCCGTCTTCCGGCGGCGAGCGCCCCAAGGGGGATTTTGCTGGAATTTTGGTCGCGGGCCATAGGGGACCCACGCCAGCCGTGCCCATGGGCGGCTGGGCAAAGCGCCGGGCGGCGCCACCGGCGGCGCCGCCGCCGGCGCCGCCGCCGGCGCCGCCGCCGGCGCCGGAAGCTCGCCGCCTTCCGGCGGCGAGCGCCCCCGGGGGGCTTTTGCTGGAATTTT
>JAULAV010008018.1:412500-415000 GCA_030789695.1 Scilla litardierei | reverse complement strand
GGTGGGGCAAAATCCCACCGCCGCATGGCCCGGATCGACGACGGACCGCCGTCCGCGTGCCCACGGTGGGCAAATGCAGGGCTGCGGCCAGTGCGGTGGGGCAAAATCCCTCCGCAACACGGCCCGTATCGACGACGGACCGTCGCATTTACCGAATCGACGACGGACCGCCGTCCGCGTGCCGACGGAGGGGAAATGCGGGGCTACGGCCCGTGCGGTGGGGGAAAATCCCACCGGCGCATGGCCCGAATCGACGACGGACCGCCGTCCGCGTGCCCACGGTGGGCAAATGCGGGGCCACGGCCCGTGCGGTGGGGCAAAACCCCACCGCCGCATGGCCCGAATCGACGACGGACCGCCGGTCGCGTGCCGGTGGTGGGAAAATGCGGGCCCATGGCCCGTGCGGTGGGGCAAAATCCCTCCTCCGCATGTCCCGAATCGACGACGGACCGCCGGGCACGTGCCGACGGCGGGAAAATGCGGGGCTACGGCCCGTGCGGTGGGGCAAAATCCCGCCGTCGCATCGCCCGAATCGACGACGGACGGCCGCATGTACCGAATCGACGACGGACCGCCGTCCGCGTGCTGACGGCGGGAAATGCGGGGCTACGGCCCGCGCGGTGGGGCAAAATCCCACCGGCGCATGGCCCGAATCGACGACGGACCGCCGTCCGCGTGCCGGCGGTGGGAAAATGCGGGGCCACGGCCCGTGCGGTGGGGAAAAATCCCTCCCCCGCATGGCCCGAAGCGACGACGGACCGCCGGGCACGTGCCTACGGTGGGGAAATGCGGGGCAACGGCTCGTGCGGCGGGGCAAAACCCCACCGCCGCATGGCCCGAATCGACGACGGACCGTCGCATTTACCGAATCGACGACGGACTGCCGTCCGCGTGCCGACGGAGGGGGAATGCGGGGCTACGGCCCGTGCGGTGGGGGAAAATCCCACCGGCGCATGGCCCGAATCGACGACGGACCGCCGTCCGTGTGCCCACGGTGGGCAAATGCGGGGCGACGGCCCGTGCCGTGGGGCAAAATCCCTCCGCCGCATGGCCCGAATCGACGACGGACCGCCGGCCGCGTGCCGGCGGTGGGAAAATGCGGGGCCACGGCCCGTGCGGTGGGACAAAATCCCTCCGCCGCATATCCCGAATCGACGACGGACCACCGGGCACGTGCCGACGGTGGGGAAATGCGGGGCTACGGCCCGTGCGGTGGGGCAAAATCCCACCGCCGCATGGCCCGGGTCGACGACGGACCGCCGCATGTACCGATTCGACGACGGACCGCCGGACACGCACTGACGGCGGTGAAATGCGGGGCGACGGCCCGTGCGGTGGGGCAAAATCCCACCGCCGCATGGCCCGGATCGACGACGGACCGCCGTCCGCGTGCCCACGGTGGGCAAATGCAGGGCTGCGGCCAGTGCGGTGGGGCAAAATCCCTCCGCAACATGGGCCGAACCCCCTTCTGCGGTGAATGGGGGTTGTGGCAAAAATTTTGTGCGCTTCCACAGACACTTTGGACCCCCGGGGTCATTTTTAAGCTAAATTTGCAAATCTACTATAGGGGAGTGCATGTTGCAAGGTGCTAGCCCACCGTCGACGGTGGGCTTTGCTGGGCGCTGGCTGAGCATTGGCAGCCAGCGCCCATGGGATTTTGGCCTGCGGGTAGGGGACCTCTGCCAGCCGTGCCCATGGGCGGCTGGGCCAAGCGCCGGGCGGTGCCACCGGTGGCGCCACCGCCGGCGCCGGAAGCTCGCCGTCTTCCGGCGGCGAGCGCCCCAAGGGGGATTTTGCTGGAATTTTGGTCGCGGGCCATAGGGGACCCACGCCAGCCGTGCCCATGGGCGGCTGGGCAAAGCGCCGGGCGGCGCCACCGGCGGCGCCGCCGTCGGCGCCGCCGCCGGCGCCGCCGCCGGCGCCGGAAGCTCGCCGCCTTCCGGCGGCGAGCGCCCCCGGGGGGCTTTTGCTGGAATTTTGGCCGTCGGCCACAGGGGACCCACGCCAGCCGTGCCAATGGGCGGCTGGGCCAAGCGTCGGGCGGCGCCGCCGTCGGCGCCGCCGCCACCGCCGCCGCCGCCGCCGGAAGCCCGCCGTCTTCCGGCGGCGAGCGCCCCCGGGGGGGATTTTGCTGGAATTTTGGCCGCGGGCCACAGGGGACCCACGCCAGCCGTGCCCATGGGCGGCTGGGCCAAGCGTCGGGCGGCGCCGTCGTCGGCTCCGCCGCCGGCGCCGGAGGCTCGCCGCCTTCCGGCGGCGAGCGCCCCCGGGTGGCTTTTGCTGGAAATTTGGCCGTCGGCCACAGGGGACCCACGCCAGCCGTGCCCATGGGCGGCTGGGCCAAGCGTCGGGCTGCGCCGCCGCCGGCGTCGGAAGCCCGCCGTCTTCCGGCGGCGAGCGCCCCCGGGGGGGATTTTGCTGGAATTTTGGCCGCAGGGCACAGGGGACCAACGCCAGTCGTGCCCATGGGCGGCTGGGCCAAGCGTCGGGCGGCGCCGTC
>JAULAV010008018.1:380000-382500 GCA_030789695.1 Scilla litardierei | reverse complement strand
TCCGCCGCATGTCCTGAATCGACGACGGACCGCCGGGCACGTGCCGACGGTGGGTAAATGCGGGGCTACGGCCCGTTCTGTGGGGCAAAATCCCGTCGCCGCATGGCCCGGGTCGACGACGGACCACCGCATGTACCGAATCGACGACGGACCGCCGGGCACGTACCGACGGTGGGGAAATGCGGGGCTACGGCCCGTGCGGTGGGGCAGAATCCCGCCATCGCATCGCCCGAATCGACGACGGACCGCCGTCCGCATGCCCACGGTGGGCAAATGCGGGGCTACGGCCCATGCGGTGGGGCAAAATCCCTCCACAGCGTGGGCCAAACCCCCTTCTACGTTGCAAGGGGGTTGTCGCTAAAATTTTGCGAATAGATATCGACGTTCCCTACAAAACCGGTCGCTATCGCCACCGCCCCACGCTCCCGGGGTCAAATTCCGCCGTCTTCTATGGTTTTCGGGCACTTTTTCTATGGTTTTTGGGCACTTTTGCATGTTCGGCATCGCGGGTGGGGAAATGCCCGGCTACGGCCCGTGCGGTGGGGCAAAATCCCACCGCCGCATGGCCCGGATCGACGACGGACCGCCGTCCGCGTGCCCACGGTGGGCAAATGCAGGGCTGCGGCCAGTGCGGTGGGGCAAAATCCCTCCGCAACACGGCCCGTATCGACGACGGACCGTCGCATTTACCGAATCGACGACGGACCGCCGTCCGCGTGCCGACGGAGGGGAAATGCGGGGCTACGGCCCGTGCGGTGGGGGAAAATCCCACCGGCGCATGGCCCGAATCGACGACGGACCGCCGTCCGCGTGCCCACGGTGGGCAAATGCGGGGCCACGGCCCGTGCGGTGGGGCAAAACCCCACCGCCGCATGGCCCGAATCGACGACGGACCGCCGGTCGCGTGCCGGTGGTGGGAAAATGCGGGCCCATGGCCCGTGCGGTGGGGCAAAATCCCTCCTCCGCATGTCCCGAATCGACGACGGACCGCCGGGCACGTGCCGACGGCGGGAAAATGCGGGGCTACGGCCCGTGCGGTGGGGCAAAATCCCGCCGTCGCATCGCCCGAATCGACGACGGACGGCCGCATGTACCGAATCGACGACGGACCGCCGTCCGCGTGCTGACGGCGGGAAATGCGGGGCTACGGCCCGCGCGGTGGGGCAAAATCCCACCGGCGCATGGCCCGAATCGACGACGGACCGCCGTCCGCGTGCCGGCGGTGGGAAAATGCGGGGCCACGGCCCGTGCGGTGGGGAAAAATCCCTCCCCCGCATGGCCCGAAGCGACGACGGACCGCCGGGCACGTGCCTACGGTGGGGAAATGCGGGGCAACGGCTCGTGCGGCGGGGCAAAACCCCACCGCCGCATGGCCCGAATCGACGACGGACCGTCGCATTTACCGAATCGACGACGGACTGCCGTCCGCGTGCCGACGGAGGGGGAATGCGGGGCTACGGCCCGTGCGGTGGGGGAAAATCCCACCGGCGCATGGCCCGAATCGACGACGGACCGCCGTCCGTGTGCCCACGGTGGGCAAATGCGGGGCGACGGCCCGTGCCGTGGGGCAAAATCCCTCCGCCGCATGGCCCGAATCGACGACGGACCGCCGGCCGCGTGCCGGCGGTGGGAAAATGCGGGGCCACGGCCCGTGCGGTGGGACAAAATCCCTCCGCCGCATATCCCGAATCGACGACGGACCGCCGGGCACGTGCCGACGGTGGGGAAATGCGGGGCTACGGCCCGTGCGGTGGGGCAAAATCCCACCGCCGCATGGCCCGGGTCGACGACGGACCGCCGCATGTACCGATTCGACGACGGACCGCCGGACACGCACTGACGGCGGTGAAATGCGGGGCGACGGCCCGTGCGGTGGGGCAAAATCCCACCGCCGCATGGCCCGGATCGACGACGGACCGCCGTCCGCGTGCCCACGGTGGGCAAATGCAGGGCTGCGGCCAGTGCGGTGGGGCAAAATCCCTCCGCAACATGGGCCGAACCCCCTTCTGCGGTGAATGGGGGTTGTGGCAAAAATTTTGTGCGCTTCCACAGACACTTTGGACCCCCGGGGTCATTTTTAAGCTAAATTTGCAAATCTACTATAGGGGAGTGCATGTTGCAAGGTGCTAGCCCACCGTCGACGGTGGGCTTTGCTGGGCGCTGGCTGAGCATTGGCAGCCAGCGCCCATGGGATTTTGGCCTGCGGGCAGGGGACCTCTGCCAGCCGTGCCCATGGGCGGCTGGGCCAAGCGCCGGGCGGTGCCACCGGTGGCGCCACCGCCGGCGCCACCGCCGGCGCCGGAAGCTCGCCGTCTTCCGGCGGCGAGCGCCCCAAGGGGGATTTTGCTGGAATTTTGGTCGCGGGCCATAGGGGACCCACGCCAGCCGTGCCCATGGGCGGCTGGGCAAAGCGCCGGGCGGCGCCACCGGCGGCGCCGCCGCCGGCGCCGGAAGCTCGCCGCCTTCCGGCGGCGAGCGCCCCCGGGGGGCTTTTGCTGGA
>JAULAV010008018.1:357500-360000 GCA_030789695.1 Scilla litardierei | reverse complement strand
TTCTATGGTTTTTGGGCACTTTTGCATGTTCGGCATCGCGGGTGGGGAAATGCCCGGCTAAGGCCCGTGCGGTGGGGCAAAATCCCACCGCCGCATGGCCCGGATCGACGACGGACCGCCGTCCGCGTGCCCACGGTGGGCAAATGCAGGGCTGCGGCCAGTGCGGTGGGGCAAAATCCCTCCGCAACACGGCCCGTATTGACGACGGACCGTCGCATTTACCGAATCGACGACGGACCGCCGTCCTCGTGCCGACGGAGGGGAAATGCGGGGCTACGGCCCGTGCGGTGGGGGAAAATCCCACCGGCGCATGGCCCGAATCGACGACGGACCGCCGTCCGCGTGCCCACGGTGGGCAAATGCGGGGCCACGGCCCGTGCGGTGGGGCAAAACCCCACCGCCGCATGGCCCGAATCGACGACGGACCGCCGGTCGCGTGCCGGTGGTGGGAAAATGCGGGCCCATGGCCCGTGCGGTGGGGCAAAATCCCTCCTCCGCATGTCCCGAATCGACGACGGACCGCCGGGCACGTGCCGACGGCGGGAAAATGCGGGGCTACGGCCCGTGCGGTGGGGCAAAATCCCGCCGTCGCATCGCCCGAATCGACGACGGACGGCCGCATGTACCGAATCGACGACGGACCGCCGTCCGCGTGCTGACGGCGGGAAATGCGGGGCTATGGCCCGCGCGGTGGGGCAAAATCCCACCGGCGCATGGCCCGAATCGACGACGGACCGCCGTCCGCGTGCCGGCGGTGGGAAAATGCGGGGCCACGGCCCGTGCGGTGGGGAAAAAACCCTCCCCCGCATGGCCCGAAGCGACGACGGACCGCCGGGCACGTGCCTACGGTGGGGAAATGCGGGGCAACGGCTCGTGCGGCGGGGCAAAACCCCACCGCCGCATGGCCCGAATCGACGACGGACCGTCGCATTTACCGAATCGACGACGGACTGCCGTCCGCGTGCCGACGGAGGGGGAATGCGGGGCTACGGCCCGTGCGGTGGGGGAAAATCCCACCGGCGCATGGCCCGAATCGACGACGGACCGCCGTCCGTGTGCCCACGGTGGGCAAATGCGGGGCGACGGCCCGTGCCGTGGGGCAAAATCCCTCCGCCGCATGGCCCGAATCGACGACGGACCGCCGGCCGCGTGCCGGCGGTGGGAAAATGCGGGGCCACGGCCCGTGCGGTGGGACAAAATCCCTCCGCCGCATATCCCGAATCGACGACGGACCGCCGGGCACGTGCCGACGGTGGGGAAATGCGGGGCTACGGCCCGTGCGGTGGGGCAAAATCCCACCGCCGCATGGCCCGGGTCGACGACGGACCGCCGCATGTACCGATTCGACGACGGACCGCCGGACACGCACTGACGGCGGTGAAATGCGGGGCGACGGCCCGTGCGGTGGGGCAAAATCCCACCGCCGCATGGCCCGGATCGACGACGGACCGCCGTCCGCGTGCCCACGGTGGGCAAATGCAGGGCTGCGGCCAGTGCGGTGGGGCAAAATCCCTCCGCAACATGGGCCGAACCCCCTTCTGCGGTGAATGGGGGTTGTGGCAAAAATTTTGTGCGCTTCCACAGACACTTTGGACCCCCGGGGTCATTTTTAAGCTAAATTTGCAAATCTACTATAGGGGAGTGCATGTTGCAAGGTGCTAGCCCACCGTCGACGGTGGGCTTTGCTGGGCGCTGGCTGAGCATTGGCAGCCAGCGCCCATGGGATTTTGGCCTGCGGGCAGGGGACCTCTGCCAGCCGTGCCCATGGGCGGCTGGGCCAAGCGCCGGGCGGTGCCACCGGTGGCGCCACCGCCGGCGCCACCGTCGGCGCCGGAAGCTCGCCGTCTTCCGGCGGCGAGCGCCCCAAGGGGGATTTTGCTGGAATTTTGGTCGCGGGCCATAGGGGACCCACGCCAGCCGTGCCCATGGGCGGCTGGGCAAAGCGCCGGGCGGCGCCACCGGCGGCGCCGCCGTCGGCGCCGCCGCCGGCGCCGGAAGCTCGCCGCCTTCCGGCGGCGAGCGCCCCCGGGGGGCTTTTGCTGGAATTTTGGCCGTCGGCCACAGGGGACCCACGCCAGCCGTGCCAATGGGCGGCTGGGCCAAGCGTCGGGCGGCGCCGCCGTCGGCGCCGCCGCCACCGCCGCCGCCGCCGCCGGAAGCCCGCCGTCTTCCGGCGGCGAGCGCCCCCGGGGGGGATTTTGCTGGAATTTTGGCCGCGGGCCACAGGGGACCCACGCCAGCCGTGCCCATGGGCGGCTGGGCCAAGCGTCGGGCGGCGCCGTCGTCGGCTCCGCCACCGGCGCCGGAGGCTCGCCGCCTTCCGGCGGCGAGCGCCCCCGGGTGGCTTTTGGTGGAAATTTGGCCGTCGGCCACAGGGGACCCACGCCAGCCGTGCCCATGGGCGGCTGGGCCAAGCGTCGGGCTGCGCCGCCGCCGGCGTCGGAAGCCCGCCGTCTTCCGGCGGCGAGCGCCCCCGGGGGGGATTTTGCTGGAATTTTGG
>JAULAV010008018.1:335000-337500 GCA_030789695.1 Scilla litardierei | reverse complement strand
GCCGGTGGTGGGAAAATGCGGGCCCATGGCCCGTGCGGTGGGGCAAAATCCCTCCTCCGCATGTCCCGAATCGACGACGGACCGTCGGGCACGTGCCGACGGCGGGAAAATGCGGGGCTACGGCCCGTGCGGTGGGGCAAAATCCCGCCGTCGCATCGCCCGAATCGACGACGGACGGCCGCATGTACCGAATCGACGACGGACCGCCGTCCGCGTGCTGACGGCGGGAAATGCGGGGCTACGGCCCGCGCGGTGGGGCAAAATCCCACCGGCGCATGGCCCGAATCGACGACGGACCGCCGTCCGCGTGCCGGCGGTGGGAAAATGCGGGGCCACGGCCCGTGCGGTGGGGAAAAATCCCTCCCCCGCATGGCCCGAAGCGACGACGGACCGCCGGGCACGTGCCTACGGTGGGGAAATGCGGGGCAACGGCTCGTGCGGCGGGGCAAAACCCCACCGCCGCATGGCCCGAATCGACGACGGACCGTCGCATTTACCGAATCGACGACGGACTGCCGTCCGCGTGCCGACGGAGGGGGAATGCGGGGCTACGGCCCGTGCGGTGGGGGAAAATCCCACCGGCGCATGGCCCGAATCGACGACGGACCGCCGTCCGTGTGCCCACGGTGGGCAAATGCGGGGCGACGGCCCGTGCCGTGGGGCAAAATCCCTCCGCCGCATGGCCCGAATCGACGACGGACCGCCGGCCGCGTGCCGGCGGTGGGAAAATGCGGGGCCACGGCCCGTGCGGTGGGACAAAATCCCTCCGCCGCATATCCCGAATCGACGACGGACCACCGGGCACGTGCCGACGGTGGGGAAATGCGGGGCTACGGCCCGTGCGGTGGGGCAAAATCCCACCGCCGCATGGCCCGGGTCGACGACGGACCGCCGCATGTACCGATTCGACGACGGACCGCCGGACACGCACTGACGGCGGTGAAATGCGGGGCGACGGCCCGTGCGGTGGGGCAAAATCCCACCGCCGCATGGCCCGGATCGACGACGGACCGCCGTCCGCGTGCCCACGGTGGGCAAATGCAGGGCTGCGGCCAGTGCGGTGGGGCAAAATCCCTCCGCAACATGGGCCGAACCCCCTTCTGCGGTGAATGGGGGTTGTGGCAAAAATTTTGTGCGCTTCCACAGACACTTTGGACCCCCGGGGTCATTTTTAAGCTAAATTTGCAAATCTACTATAGGGGAGTGCATGTTGCAAGGTGCTAGCCCACCGTCGACGGTGGGCTTTGCTGGGCGCTGGCTGAGCATTGGCAGCCAGCGCCCATGGGATTTTGGCCTGCGGGTAGGGGACCTCTGCCAGCCGTGCCCATGGGCGGCTGGGCCAAGCGCCGGGCGGTGCCACCGGTGGCGCCACCGCCGGCGCCGGAAGCTCGCCGTCTTCCGGCGGCGAGCGCCCCAAGGGGGATTTTGCTGGAATTTTGGTCGCGGGCCATAGGGGACCCACGCCAGCCGTGCCCATGGGCGGCTGGGCAAAGCGCCGGGCGGCGCCACCGGCGGCGCCGCCGTCGGCGCCGCCGCCGGCGCCGCCGCCGGCGCCGGAAGCTCGCCGCCTTCCGGCGGCGAGCGCCCCCGGGGGGCGTTTGCTGGAATTTGGGCCGTCGGCCACAGGGGACCCACGCCAGCCGTGCCAATGGGCGGCTGGGCCAAGCGTCGGGCGGCGCCGCCGTCGGCGCCGCCGCCACCGCCGCCGCCGCCGCCGGAAGCCCGCCGTCTTCCGGCGGCGAGCGCCCCCGGGGGGGATTTTGCTGGAATTTTGGCCGCGGGCCACAGGGGACCCACGCCAGCCGTGCCCATGGGCGGCTGGGCCAAGCGTCGGGCGGCGCCGTCGTCGGCTCCGCCGCCGGCGCCGGAGGCTCGCCGCCTTCCGGCGGCGAGCGCCCCCGGGTGGCTTTTGGTGGAAATTTGGCCGTCGGCCACAGGGGACCCACGCCAGCCGTGCCCATGGGCGGCTGGGCCAAGCGTCGGGCTGCGCCGCCGCCGGCGTCGGAAGCCCGCCGTCTTCCGGCGGCGAGCGCCCCCGGGGGGGATTTTGCTGGAATTTTGGCCGCAGGGCACAGGGGACCAACGCCAGTCGTGCCCATGGGCGGCTGGGCCAAGCGTCGGGCGGCGCCGTCGCTGGGGCCGTCGTCGGCTCCGCCGCCGGCGCCGGAAGCTCGCCGTCTTCCGGCGGCGAGCGCCCCCTGGGGGCTTTTGCTGGAAATTTGGCCGCGGGCAGGGGACCCGCGCCAGCCGTGCCCATGGGCAGCTGGTCCTTGAGCCGGACGGTGCCGGTGGGGGCGCGGGCGGCGCCGTCGCCGGCACCGTGGGCGGCGCCGGAATCTTGCCGTCTACTGTCGGCGAGCGCCCAAGGGCGGCTTTTTGCTGGGCATTGGCCCAGCCAGCGCCCATGGGTGGTAGGTCCCAGTGCCGGACGGCGGCGGCCGCCGCCTTTCGTCGGTGGGCCCCACGGGACCCCGGTGGGCCCCCGCGACAGCCTTTTGTG
>JAULAV010008018.1:325000-327500 GCA_030789695.1 Scilla litardierei | reverse complement strand
TACGGCCCGTGCGGTGGGGCAAAATCCCGCCGCCGCATGGCCCGAATCGACGACGGACCGCCGGCCGCGTGCCGGCGGTGGGAAATGCGGCGATACGGCCCGTGCGATGGGGAAAACTACCTCCGCCGCATGTCCTGAATCGACGACGGACCGCCGGGCACGTGCCGACGGTGGGTAAATGCGGGGCTACGGCCCGTTCTGTGGGGCAAAATCCCGTCGCCGCATGGCCCGGGTCGACGACGGACCACCGCATGTACCGAATCGACGACGGACCGCCAGGCACGTACCGACGGTGGGGAAATGCGGGGCTACGGCCCGTGCGGTGGGGCAGAATCCCGCCATCGCATCGCCCGAATCGACGACGGACCGCCGTCCGCATGCCCACGGTGGGCAAATGCGGGGCTACGGCCCATGCGGTGGGGCAAAATCCCTCCACAGCGTGGGCCAAACCCCCTTCTACGTTGCAAGGGGGTTGTCGCTAAAATTTTGCGAATAGATATCGACGTTCCCTACAAAACCGGTCGCTATCGCCACCGCCCCACGCTCCCGGGGTCAAATTCCGCCGTCTTCTATGGTTTTCGGGCACTTTTTCTATGGTTTTTGGGCACTTTTGCATGTTCGGCATCGCGGGTGGGGAAATGCCCGGCTACGGCCCGTGCGGTGGGGCAAAATCCCACCGCCGCATGGCCCGGATCGACGACGGACCGCCGTCCGCGTGCCCACGGTGGGCAAATGCAGGGCTGCGGCCAGTGCGGTGGGGCAAAATCCCTCCGCAACACGGCCCGTATCGACGACGGACCGTCGCATTTACCGAATCGACGACGGACCGCCGTCCGCGTGCCGACGGAGGGGAAATGCGGGGCTACGGCCCGTGCGGTGGGGGAAAATCCCACCGGCGCATGGCCCGAATCGACGACGGACCGCCGTCCGCGTGCCCACGGTGGGCAAATGCGGGGCCACGGCCCGTGCGGTGGGGCAAAACCCCACCGCCGCATGGCCCGAATCGACGACGGACCGCCGGTCGCGTGCCGGTGGTGGGAAAATGCGGGCCCATGGCCCGTGCGGTGGGGCAAAATCCCTCCTCCGCATGTCCCGAATCGACGACGGACCGCCGGGCACGTGCCGACGGCGGGAAAATGCGGGGCTACGGCCCGTGCGGTGGGGCAAAATCCCGCCGTCGCATCGCCCGAATCGACGACGGACGGCCGCATGTACCGAATCGACGACGGACCGCCGTCCGCGTGCTGACGGCGGGAAATGCGGGGCTACGGCCCGCGCGGTGGGGCAAAATCCCACCGGCGCATGGCCCGAATCGACGACGGACCGCCGTCCGCGTGCCGGCGGTGGGAAAATGCGGGGCCACGGCCCGTGCGGTGGGGAAAAATCCCTCCCCCGCATGGCCCGAAGCGACGACGGACCGCCGGGCACGTGCCTACGGTGGGGAAATGCGGGGCAACGGCTCGTGCGGCGGGGCAAAACCCCACCGCCGCATGGCCCGAATCGACGACGGACCGTCGCATTTACCGAATCGACGACGGACTGCCGTCCGCGTGCCGACGGAGGGGAAATGCGGGGCTACGGCCCGTGCGGTGGGGGAAAATCCCACCGGCGCATGGCCCGAATCGACGACGGACCGCCGTCCGTGTGCCCACGGTGGGCAAATGCGGGGCGACGGCCCGTGCCGTGGGGCAAAATCCCTCCGCCGCATGGCCCGAATCGACGACGGACCGCCGGCCGCGTGCCGGCGGTGGGAAAATGCGGGGCCACGGCCCATGCGGTGGGACAAAATCCCTCCGCCGCATATCCCGAATCGACGACGGACCGCCGGGCACGTGCCGACGGTGGGGAAATGCGGGGCTACGGCCCGTGCGGTGCGGCAAAATCCCACCGCCGCATGGCCCGGGTCGACGACGGACCGCCGCATGTACCGATTCGACGACGGACCGCCGGACACGCACTGACGGCGGTGAAATGCGGGGCGACGGCCCGTGCGGTGGGGCAAAATCCCACCGCCGCATGGCCCGGATCGACGACGGACCGCCGTCCGCGTGCCCACGGTGGGCAAATGCAGGGCTGCGGCCAGTGCGGTGGGGCAAAATCCCTCCGCAACATGGGCCGAACCCCCTTCTGCGGTGAATGGGGGTTGTGGCAAAAATTTTGTGCGCTTCCACAGACACTTTGGACCCCCGGGGTCATTTTTAAGCTAAATTTGCAAATCTACTATAGGGGAGTGCATGTTGCAAGGTGCTAGCCCACCGTCGACGGTGGGCTTTGCTGGGCGCTGGCTGAGCATTGGCAGCCAGCGCCCATGGGATTTTGGCCTGCGGGCAGGGGACCTCTGCCAGCCGTGCCCATGGGCGGCTGGGCCAAGCGCCGGGCGGTGCCACCGCCGGCGCCACCGCCGGCGCCACCGCCGGCGCCGGAAGCTCGCCGTCTTCCGGCGGCGAGCGCCCCAAGGGGGATTTTGCTGGAATTTTGGTCGCGGGCCATAGGGGACCCA
>JAULAV010008018.1:302500-305000 GCA_030789695.1 Scilla litardierei | reverse complement strand
AAATCCCTCCACAGCGTGGGCCAAACCCCCTTCTACGTTGCAAGGGGGTTGTCGCTAAAATTTTGCGAATAGATATCGACGTTCCCTACAAAACCGGTCGCTATCGCCGCCGCCCCACGCTCCCGGGGTCAAATTCCGCCGTCTTCTATGGTTTTCGGGCACTTTTTCTATGGTTTTTGGGCACTTTTGCATGTTCGGCATCGCGGGTGGGGAAATGCCCGGCTACGGCCCGTGCGGTGGGGCAAAATCCCACCGCCGCATGGCCCGGATCGACGACGGACCGCCGTCCGCGTGCCCACGGTGGGCAAATGCAGGGCTGCGGCCAGTGCGGTGGGGCAAAATCCCTCCGCAACACGGCCCGTATCGACGACGGACCGTCGCATTTACCGAATCGACGACGGACCGCCGTCCGCGTGCCGACGGAGGGGAAATGCGGGGCTACGGCCCGTGCGGTGGGGGAAAATCCCACCGGCGCATGGCCCGAATCGACGACGGACCGCCGTCCGCGTGCCCACGGTGGGCAAATGCGGGGCCACGGCCCGTGCGGTGGGGCAAAACCCCACCGCCGCATGGCCCGAATCGACGACGGACCGCCGGTCGCGTGCCGGTGGTGGGAAAATGCGGGCCCATGGCCCGTGCGGTGGGGCAAAATCCCTCCTCCGCATGTCCCGAATCGACGACGGACCGCCGGGCACGTGCCGACGGCGGGAAAATGCGGGGCTACGGCCCGTGCGGTGGGGCAAAATCCCGCCGTCGCATCGCCCGAATCGACGACGGACGGCCGCATGTACCGAATCGACGACGGACCGCCGTCCGCGTGCTGACGGCGGGAAATGCGGGGCTACGGCCCGCGCGGTGGGGCAAAATCCCACCGGCGCATGGCCCGAATCGACGACGGACCGCCGTCCGCGTGCCGGCGGTGGGAAAATGCGGGGCCACGGCCCGTGCGGTGGGGAAAAATCCCTCCCCCGCATGGCCCGAAGCGACGACGGACCGCCGGGCACGTGCCTACGGTGGGGAAATGCGGGGCAACGGCTCGTGCGGCGGGGCAAAACCCCACCGCCGCATGGCCCGAATCGACGACGGACCGTCGCATTTACCGAATCGACGACGGACTGCCGTCCGCGTGCCGACGGAGGGGGAATGCGGGGCTACGGCCCGTGCGGTGGGGGAAAATCCCACCGGCGCATGGCCCGAATCGACGACGGACCGCCGTCCGTGTGCCCACGGTGGGCAAATGCGGGGCGACGGCCCGTGCCGTGGGGCAAAATCCCTCCGCCGCATGGCCCGAATCGACGACGGACCGCCGGCCGCGTGCCGGCGGTGGGAAAATGCGGGGCCACGGCCCGTGCGGTGGGACAAAATCCCTCCGCCGCATATCCCGAATCGACGACGGACCGCCGGGCACGTGCCGACGGTGGGGAAATGCGGGGCTACGGCCCGTGCGGTGGGGCAAAATCCCACCGCCGCATGGCCCGGGTCGACGACGGACCGCCGCATGTACCGATTCGACGACGGACCGCCGGACACGCACTGACGGCGGTGAAATGCGGGGCGACGGCCCGTGCGGTGGGGCAAAATCCCACCGCCGCATGGCCCGGATCGACGACGGACCGCCGTCCGCGTGCCCACGGTGGGCAAATGCAGGGCTGCGGCCAGTGCGGTGGGGCAAAATCCCTCCGCAACATGGGCCGAACCCCCTTCTGCGGTGAATGGGGGTTGTGGCAAAAATTTTGTGCGCTTCCACAGACACTTTGGACCCCCGGGGTCATTTTTAAGCTAAATTTGCAAATCTACTATAGGGGAGTGCATGTTGCAAGGTGCTAGCCCACCGTCGACGGTGGGCTTTGCTGGGCGCTGGCTGAGCATTGGCAGCCAGCGCCCATGGGATTTTGGCCTGCGGGCAGGGGACCTCTGCCAGCCGTGCCCATGGGCGGCTGGGCCAAGCGCCGGGCGGTGCCACCGGTGGCGCCACCGCCGGCGCCGGAAGCTCGCCGTCTTCCGGCGGCGAGCGCCCCAAGGGGGATTTTGCTGGAATTTTGGTCGCGGGCCATAGGGGACCCACGCCAGCCGTGCCCATGGGCGGCTGGGCAAAGCGCCGGGCGGCGACACCGGCGGCGCCGCCGTCGGCGCCGCCGCCGGCGCCGCCGCCGGCGCCGGAAGCTCGCCGCCTTCCGGCGGCGAGCGCCCCCGGGGGGCTTTTGCCGGAATTTTGGCCGTCGGCCACAGGGGACCCACGCCAGCCGTGCCAATGGGCGGCTGGGCCAAGCGTCGGGCGGCGCCGCCGTCGGCGCCGCCGCCACCGCCGCCGCCGCCGCCGGAAGCCCGCCGTCTTCCGGCGGCGAGCGCCCCCGGGGGGGATTTTGCTGGAATTTTGGCCGCGGGCCACAGGGGACCCACGCCAGCCGTGCCCATGGGCGGCTGGGCCAAGCGTCGGGCGGCGCCGTCGTCGGCTCCGCCGCCGGCGCCGGAGGCTCGCCGCCTTCCGGCGGCGAGCGCC
>JAULAV010008018.1:280000-282500 GCA_030789695.1 Scilla litardierei | reverse complement strand
GGCCCGAATCGACGACGGACCGCCGTCCGCGTGCCCACGGTGGGCAAATGCGGGGCCACGGCCCGTGCGGTGGGGCAAAACCCCACCGCCGCATGGCCCGAATCGACGACGGACCGCCGGTCGCGTGCCGGTGGTGGGAAAATGCGGGCCCATGGCCCGTGCGGTGGGGCAAAATCCCTCCTCCGCATGTCCCGAATCGACGACGGACCGCCGGGCACGTGCCGACGGCGGGAAAATGCGGGGCTACGGCCCGTGCGGTGGGGCAAAATCCCGCCGTCGCATCGCCCGAATCGACGACGGACGGCCGCATGTACCGAATCGACGACGGACCGCCGTCCGCGTGCTGACGGCGGGAAATGCGGGGCTACGGCCCGCGCGGTGGGGCAAAATCCCACCGGCGCATGGCCCGAATCGACGACGGACCGCCGTCCGCGTGCCGGCGGTGGGAAAATGCGGGGCCACGGCCCGTGCGGTGGGGAAAAATCCCTCCCCCGCATGGCCCGAAGCGACGACGGACCGCCGGGCACGTGCCTACGGTGGGGAAATGCGGGGCAACGGCTCGTGCGGCGGGGCAAAACCCCACCGCCGCATGGCCCGAATCGACGACGGACCGTCGCATTTACCGAATCGACGACGGACTGCCGTCCGCGTGCCGACGGAGGGGGAATGCGGGGCTACGGCCCGTGCGGTGGGGGAAAATCCCACCGGCGCATGGCCCGAATCGACGACGGACCGCCGTCCGTGTGCCCACGGTGGGCAAATGCGGGGCGACGGCCCGTGCCGTGGGGCAAAATCCCTCCGCCGCATGGCCCGAATCGACGACGGACCGCCGGCCGCGTGCCGGCGGTGGGAAAATGCGGGGCCACGGCCCGTGCGGTGGGACAAAATCCCTCCGCCGCATATCCCGAATCGACGACGGACCACCGGGCACGTGCCGACGGTGGGGAAATGCGGGGCTACGGCCCGTGCGGTGGGGCAAAATCCCACCGCCGCATGGCCCGGGTCGACGACGGACCGCCGCATGTACCGATTCGACGACGGACCGCCGGACACGCACTGACGGCGGTGAAATGCGGGGCGACGGCCCGTGCGGTGGGGCAAAATCCCACCGCCGCATGGCCCGGATCGACGACGGACCGCCGTCCGCGTGCCCACGGTGGGCAAATGCAGGGCTGCGGCCAGTGCGGTGGGGCAAAATCCCTCCGCAACATGGGCCGAACCCCCTTCTGCGGTGAATGGGGGTTGTGGCAAAAATTTTGTGCGCTTCCACAGACACTTTGGACCCCCGGGGTCATTTTTAAGCTAAATTTGCAAATCTACTATAGGGGAGTGCATGTTGCAAGGTGCTAGCCCACCGTCGACGGTGGGCTTTGCTGGGCGCTGGCTGAGCATTGGCAGCCAGCGCCCATGGGATTTTGGCCTGCGGGTAGGGGACCTCTGCCAGCCGTGCCCATGGGCGGCTGGGCCAAGCGCCGGGCGGTGCCACCGGTGGCGCCACCGCCGGCGCCGGAAGCTCGCCGTCTTCCGGCGGCGAGCGGCCCAAGGGGGATTTTGCTGGAATTTTGGTCGCGGGCCATAGGGGACCCACGCCAGCCGTGCCCATGGGCGGCTGGGCAAAGCGCCGGGCGGCGCCACCGGCGGCGCCGCCGTCGGCGCCGGCGCCGGCGCCGCCGCCGGCGCCGGAAGCTCGCCGCCTTCCGGCGGCGAGCGCCCCCGGGGGGCTTTTGCTGGAATTTTGGCCGTCGGCCACAGGGGACCCACGCCAGCCGTGCCAATGGGCGGCTGGGCCAAGCGTCGGGCGGCGCCGCCGTCGGCGCCGCCGCCACCGCCGCCGCCGCCGCCGGAAGCCCGCCGTCTTCCGGCGGCGAGCGCCCCCGGGGGGGATTTTGCTGGAATTTTGGCCGCGGGCCACAGGGGACCCACGCCAGCCGTGCCCATGGGCGGCTGGGCCAAGCGTCGGGCGGCGCCGTCGTCGGCTCCGCCGCCGGCGCCGGAGGCTCGCCGCCTTCCGGCGGCGAGCGCCCCCGGGTGGCTTTTGGTGGAAATTTGGCCGTCGGCCACAGGGGACCCACGCCAGCCGTGCCCATGGGCGGCTGGGCCAAGCGTCGGGCTGCGCCGCCGCCGGCGTCGGAAGCCCGCCGTCTTCCGGCGGCGAGCGCCCCCGGGGGGGATTTTGCTGGAATTTTGGCCGCAGGGCACAGGGGACCAACGCCAGTCGTGCCCATGGGCGGCTGGGCCAAGCGTCGGGCGGCGCCGTCGCTGGGGCCGTCGTCGGCTCCGCCGCCGGCGCCGGAAGCTCGCCGTCTTCCGGCGGCGAGCGCCCCCTGGGGGCTTTTGCTGGAAATTTGGCCGCGGGCAGGGGACCCGCGCCAGCCGTGCCCATGGGCAGCTGGTCCTTGAGCCGGACGGTGCCGGTGGGGGCGCGGGCGGCGCCGTCGCCGGCACCGTGGGCGGCGCCGGAATCTTGCCGTCTACCGTCGGCGAGCGCCCAAGGGCGGCT
>JAULAV010008018.1:270000-272500 GCA_030789695.1 Scilla litardierei | reverse complement strand
GCATGGCCCGCATCGACCACGGAAATGCGTGGCTACGGCCCGTGCGGTGGGGCAAAAGCCCGCCGCCGCATGGCCCGAATCGACGACGGACCGCCGTCCGCGTGCCTTCGGTGGGCAAATGCGGGGCTACGGCCCGTGCGGTGGGGCAAAATCCCGCCGCCGCATGGCCCGAATCGACGACGGACCGCCGGCCGCGTGCCGGCGGTGGGAAATGCGGCGATACGGCCCGTGCGATGGGGAAAACTACCTCCGCCGCATGTCCTGAATCGACGACGGACCGCCGGGCACGTGCCGACGGTGGGTAAATGCGGGGCTACGGCCCGTTCTGTGGGGAAAAATCCCGTCGCCGCATGGCCCGGGTCGACGAAGGACCACCGCATGTACCGAATCGACGACGGACCGCCGGGCACGTACCGACGGTGGGGAAATGCGGGGCTACGGCCCGTGCGGTGGGGCAGAATCCCGCCATCGCATCGCCCGAATCGACGACGGACCGCCGTCCGCATGCCCACGGTGGGCAAATGCGGGGCTACGGCCCATGCGGTGGGGCAAAATCCCTCCACAGCGTGGGCCAAACCCCCTTCTACGTTGCAAGGGGGTTGTCGCTAAAATTTTGCGAATAGATATCGACGTTCCCTACAAAACCGGTCGCTATCGCCACCGCCCCACGCTCCCGGGGTCAAATTCCGCCGTCTTCTATGGTTTTCGGGCACTTTTTCTATGGTTTTTGGGCACTTTTGCATGTTCGGCATCGCGGGTGGGGAAATGCCCGGCTACGGCCCGTGCGGTGGGGCAAAATCCCACCGCCGCATGGCCCGGATCGACGACGGACCGCCGTCCGCGTGCCCACGGTGGGCAAATGCAGGGCTGCGGCCAGTGCGGTGGGGCAAAATCCCTCCGCAACACGGCCCGTATCGACGACGGACCGTCGCATTTACCGAATCGACGACGGACCGCCGTCCACGTGCCGACGGAGGGGAAATGCGGGGCTACGGCCCGTGCGGTGGGGGAAAATCCCACCGGCGCATGGCCCGAATCGACGACGGACCGCCGTCCGCGTGCCCACGGTGGGCAAATGCGGGGCCACGGCCCGTGCGGTGGGGCAAAACCCCACCGCCGCATGGCCCGAATCGACGACGGACCGCCGGTCGCGTGCCGGTGGTGGGAAAATGCGGGCCCATGGCCCGTGCGGTGGGGCAAAATCCCTCCTCCGCATGTCCCGAATCGACGACGGACCGCCGGGCACGTGCCGACGGCGGGAAAATGCGGGGCTACGGCCCGTGCGGTGGGGCAAAATCCCGCCGTCGCATCGCCCGAATCGACGACGGACGGCCGCATGTACCGAATCGACGACGGACCGCCGTCCGCGTGCTGACGGCGGGAAATGCGGGGCTACGGCCCGCGCGGTGGGGCAAAATCCCACCGGCGCATGGCCCGAATCGACGACGGACCGCCGTCCGCGTGCCGGCGGTGGGAAAATGCGGGGCCACGGCCCGTGCGGTGGGGAAAAATCCCTCCCCCGCATGGCCCGAAGCGACGACGGACCGCCGGGCACGTGCCTACGGTGGGGAAATGCGGGGCAACGGCTCGTGCGGCGGGGCAAAACCCCACCGCCGCATGGCCCGAATCGACGACGGACCGTCGCATTTACCGAATCGACGACGGACTGCCGTCCGCGTGCCGACGGAGGGGGAATGCGGGGCTACGGCCCGTGCGGTGGGGGAAAATCCCACCGGCGCATGGCCCGAATCGACGACGGACCGCCGTCCGTGTGCCCACGGTGGGCAAATGCGGGGCGACGGCCCGTGCCGTGGGGCAAAATCCCTCCGCCGCATGGCCCGAATCGACGACGGACCGCCGGCCGCGTGCCGGCGGTGGGAAAATGCGGGGCCACGGCCCGTGCGGTGGGACAAAATCCCTCCGCCGCATATCCCGAATCGACGACGGACCGCCGGGCACGTGCCGACGGTGGGGAAATGCGGGGCTACGGCCCGTGCGGTGGGGCAAAATCCCACCGCCGCATGGCCCGGGTCGACGACGGACCGCCGCATGTACCGATTCGACGACGGACCGCAGGACACGCACTGACGGCGGTGAAATGCGGGGCGACGGCCCGTGCGGTGGGGCAAAATCCCACCGCCGCATGGCCCGGATCGACGACGGACCGCCGTCCGCGTGCCCACGGTGGGCAAATGCAGGGCTGCGGCCAGTGCGGTGGGGCAAAATCCCTCCGCAACATGGGCCGAACCCCCTTCTGCGGTGAATGGGGGTTGTGGCAAAAATTTTGTGCGCTTCCACAGACACTTTGGACCCCCGGGGTCATTTTTAAGCTAAATTTGCAAATCTACTATAGGGGAGTGCATGTTGCAAGGTGCTAGCCCACCGTCGACGGTGGGCTTTGCTGGGCGCTGGCTGAGCATTGGCAGCCAGCGCCCATGGGATTTTGGCCTGCGGGCAGGGGACCTCTGCCAGCCGTGCCCATGGGCGGCTGGGCCAAGCG
>JAULAV010008018.1:247500-250000 GCA_030789695.1 Scilla litardierei | reverse complement strand
CGGTGGGGCAGAATCCCGCCATCGCATCGCCCGAATCGACGACGGACCGCCGTCCGCATGCCCACGGTGGGCAAATGCCGGGCTACGGCCCATGCGGTGGGGCAAAATCCCTCCACAGCGTGGGCCAAACCCCCTTCTACGTTGCAAGGGGGTTGTCGCTAAAATTTTGCGAATAGATATCGACGTTCCCTACAAAACCGGTCGCTATCGCCACCGCCCCACGCTCCCGGGGTCAAATTCCGCCGTCTTCTATGGTTTTCGGGCACTTTTTCTATGGTTTTTGGGCACTTTTGCATGTTCGGCATCGCGGGTGGGGAAATGCCCGGCTACGGCCCGTGCGGTGGGGCAAAATCCCACCGCCGCATGGCCCGGATCGACGACGGACCGCCGTCCGCGTGCCCACGGTGGGCAAATGCAGGGCTGCGGCCAGTGCGGTGGGGCAAAATCCCTCCGCAACACGGCCCGTATCGACGACGGACCGTCGCATTTACCGAATCGACGACGGACCGCCGTCCGCGTGCCGACGGAGGGGAAATGCGGGGCTACGGCCCGTGCGGTGGGGGAAAATCCCACCGGCGCATGGCCCGAATCGACGACGGACCGCCGTCCGCGTGCCCACGGTGGGCAAATGCGGGGCCACGGCCCGTGCGGTGGGGCAAAACCCCACCGCCGCATGGCCCGAATCGACGACGGACCGCCGGTCGCGTGCCGGTGGTGGGAAAATGCGGGCCCATGGCCCGTGCGGTGGGGCAAAATCCCTCCTCCGCATGTCCCGAATCGACGACGGACCGCCGGGCACGTGCCGACGGCGGGAAAATGCGGGGCTACGGCCCGTGCGGTGGGGCAAAATCCCGCCGTCGCATCGCCCGAATCGACGACGGACGGCCGCATGTACCGAATCGACGACGGACCGCCGTCCGCGTGCTGACGGCGGGAAATGCGGGGCTACGGCCCGCGCGGTGGGGCAAAATCCCACCGGCGCATGGCCCGAATCGACGACGGACCGCCGTCCGCGTGCCGGCGGTGGGAAAATGCGGGGCCACGGCCCGTGCGGTGGGGAAAAATCCCTCCCCCGCATGGCCCGAAGCGACGACGGACCGCCGGGCACGTGCCTACGGTGGGGAAATGCGGGGCAACGGCTCGTGCGGCGGGGCAAAACCCCACCGCCGCATGGCCCGAATCGACGACGGACCGTCGCATTTACCGAATCGACGACGGACTGCCGTCCGCGTGCCGACGGAGGGGGAATGCGGGGCTACGGCCCGTGCGGTGGGGGAAAATCCCACCGGCGCATGGCCCGAATCGACGACGGACCGCCGTCCGTGTGCCCACGGTGGGCAAATGCGGGGCGACGGCCCGTGCCGTGGGGCAAAATCCCTCCGCCGCATGGCCCGAATCGACGACGGACCGCCGGCCGCGTGCCGGCGGTGGGAAAATGCGGGGCCACGGCCCGTGCGGTGGGACAAAATCCCTCCGCCGCATATCCCGAATCGACGACGGACCGCCGGGCACGTGCCGACGGTGGGGAAATGCGGGGCTACGGCCCGTGCGGTGGGGCAAAATCCCACCGCCGCATGGCCCGGGTCGACGACGGACCGCCGCATGTACCGATTCGACGACGGACCGCCGGACACGCACTGACGGCGGTGAAATGCGGGGCGACGGCCCGTGCGGTGGGGCAAAATCCCACCGCCGCATGGCCCGGATCGACGACGGACCGCCGTCCGCGTGCCCACGGTGGGCAAATGCAGGGCTGCGGCCAGTGCGGTGGGGCAAAATCCCTCCGCAACATGGGCCGAACCCCCTTCTGCGGTGAATGGGGGTTGTGGCAAAAATTTTGTGCGCTTCCACAGACACTTTGGACCCCCGGGGTCATTTTTAAGCTAAATTTGCAAATCTACTATAGGGGAGTGCATGTTGCAAGGTGCTAGCCCACCGTCGACGGTGGGCTTTGCTGGGCGCTGGCTGAGCATTGGCAGCCAGCGCCCATGGGATTTTGGCCTGCGGGCAGGGGACCTCTGCCAGCCGTGCCCATGGGCGGCTGGGCCAAGCGCCGGGCGGTGCCACCGGTGGCGCCACCGCCGGCGCCACCGCCGGCGCCGGAAGCTCGCCGTCTTCCGGCGGCGAGCGCCCCAAGGGGGATTTTGCTGGAATTTTGGTCGCGGGCCATAGGGGACCCACGCCAGCCGTGCCCATGGGCGGCTGGGCAAAGCGCCGGGCGGCGCCACCGGCGGCGCCGCCGCCGGCGCCGCCGCCGGCGCCGGAAGCTCGCCGCCTTCCGGCGGCGAGCGCCCCCGGGGGGCTTTTGCTGGAATTTTGGCCGTCGGCCACAGGGGACCCACGCCAGCCGTGCCAATGGGCGGCTGGGCCAAGCGTCGGGCGGCGCCGCCGCCGCCGCCGCCGGAAGCCCGCCGTCTTCCGGCGGCGAGCGCCCCCGGGGGGGATTTTGCTGGAATTTTGGCCGCGGGCCACAGGGGACCCACGCCAGCCGTGCCCATGG
>JAULAV010008018.1:225000-227500 GCA_030789695.1 Scilla litardierei | reverse complement strand
CGCATTTACCGAATCGACGACGGACCGCCGTCCGCGTGCCGACGGAGGGGAAATGCGGGGCTACGGCCCGTGCGGTGGGGGAAAATCCCACCGGCGCATGGCCCGAATCGACGACGGACCGCCGTCCGCGTGCCCACGGTGGGCAAATGCGGGGCCACGGCCCGTGCGGTGGGGCAAAACCCCACCGCCGCATGGCCCGAATCGACGACGGACCGCCGGTCGCGTGCCGGTGGTGGGAAAATGCGGGCCCATGGCCCGTGCGGTGGGGCAAAATCCCTCCTCCGCATGTCCCGAATCGACGACGGACCGCCGGGCACGTGCCGACGGCGGGAAAATGCGGGGCTACGGCCCGTGCGGTGGGGCAAAATACCGCCGTCGCATCGCCCGAATCGACGACGGACGGCCGCATGTACCGAATCGACGACGGACCGCCGTCCGCGTGCTGACGGCGGGAAATGCGGGGCTACGGCCCGCGCGGTGGGGCAAAATCCCACCGGCGCATGGCCCGAATCGACGACGGACCGCCGTCCGCGTGCCGGCGGTGGGAAAATGCGGGGCCACGGCCCGTGCGGTGGGGAAAAATCCCTCCCCCGCATGGCCCGAAGCGACGACGGACCGCCGGGCACGTGCCTACGGTGGGGAAATGCGGGGCAACGGCTCGTGCGGCGGGGCAAAACCCCACCGCCGCATGGCCCGAATCGACGACGGACCGTCGCATTTACCGAATCGACGACGGACTGCCGTCCGCGTGCCGACGGAGGGGGAATGCGGGGCTACGGCCCGTGCGGTGGGGGAAAATCCCACCGGCGCATGGCCCGAATCGACGACGGACCGCCGTCCGTGTGCCCACGGTGGGCAAATGCGGGGCGACGGCCCGTGCCGTGGGGCAAAATCCCTCCGCCGCATGGCCCGAATCGACGACGGACCGCCGGCCGCGTGCCGGCGGTGGGAAAATGCGGGGCCACGGCCCGTGCGGTGGGACAAAATCCCTCCGCCGCATATCCCGAATCGACGACGGACCACCGGGCACGTGCCGACGGTGGGGAAATGCGGGGCTACGGCCCGTGCGGTGGGGCAAAATCCCACCGCCGCATGGCCCGGGTCGACGACGGACCGCCGCATGTACCGATTCGACGACGGACCGCCGGACACGCACTGACGGCGGTGAAATGCGGGGCGACGGCCCGTGCGGTGGGGCAAAATCCCACCGCCGCATGGCCCGGATCGACGACGGACCGCCGTCCGCGTGCCCACGGTGGGCAAATGCAGGGCTGCGGCCAGTGCGGTGGGGCAAAATCCATCCGCAACATGGGCCGAACCCCCTTCTGCGGTGAATGGGGGTTGTGGCAAAAATTTTGTGCGCTTCCACAGACACTTTGGACCCCCGGGGTCATTTTTAAGCTAAATTTGCAAATCTACTATAGGGGAGTGCATGTTGCAAGGTGCTAGCCCACCGTCGACGGTGGGCTTTGCTGGGCGCTGGCTGAGCATTGGCAGCCAGCGCCCATGGGATTTTGGCCTGCGGGTAGGGGACCTCTGCCAGCCGTGCCCATGGGCGGCTGGGCCAAGCGCCGGGCGGTGCCACCGGTGGCGCCACCGCCGGCGCCGGAAGCTCGCCGTCTTCCGGCGGCGAGCGCCCCAAGGGGGATTTTGCTGGAATTTTGGTCGCGGGCCATAGGGGACCCACGCCAGCCGTGCCCATGGGCGGCTGGGCAAAGCGCCGGGCGGCGCCACCGGCGGCGCCGCCGTCGGCGCCGCCGCCGGCGCCGCCGCCGGCGCCGGAAGCTCGCCGCCTTCCGGCGGCGAGCGCCCCCGGGGGGCTTTTGCTGGAATTTTGGCCGTCGGCCACAGGGGACCCACGCCAGCCGTGCCAATGGGCGGCTGGGCCAAGCGTCGGGCGGCGCCGCCGGCGGCGCCGCCGCCACCGCCGCCGCCGCCGCCGGAAGCCCGCCGTCTTCCGGCGGCGAGCGCCCCCGGGGGGGATTTTGCTGGAATTTTGGCCGCGGGCCACAGGGGACCCACGCCAGCCGTGCCCATGGGCGGCTGGGCCAAGCGTCGGGCGGCGCCGTCGTCGGCTCCGCCGCCGGCGCCGGAGGCTCGCCGCCTTCCGGCGGCGAGCGCCCCCGGGTGGCTTTTGGTGGAAATTTGGCCGTCGGCCACAGGGGACCCACGCCAGCCGTGCCCATGGGCGGCTGGGCCAAGCGTCGGGCTGCGCCGCCGCCGGCGTCGGAAGCCCGCCGTCTTCCGGCGGCGAGCGCCCCCGGGGTGGATTTTGCTGGAATTTTGGCCGCAGGGCACAGGGGACCAACGCCAGTCGTGCCCATGGGCGGCTGGGCCAAGCGTCGGGCGGCGCCGTCGCTGGGGCCGTCGTCGGCTCCGCCGCCGGCGCCGGAAGCTCGCCGTCTTCCGGCGGCGAGCGCCCCCTGGGGGCTTTTGCTGGAAATTTGGCCGCGGGCAGGGGACCCGCGCCAGCCGTGCCCATGGGCAGCTGGTCCTTGAG
>JAULAV010008018.1:192500-195000 GCA_030789695.1 Scilla litardierei | reverse complement strand
ATCCCGTCGCCGCATGGCCCGGGTCGACGACGGACCACCGCATGTACCGAATCGACGACGGACCGCCGGGCACGTACCGACGGTGGGGAAATGCGGGGCTACGGCCCGTGCGGTGGGGCAGAATCCCGCCATCGCATCGCCCGAATCGACGACGGACCGCCGTCCGCATGCCCACGGTGGGCAAATGCGGGGCTACGGCCCATGCGGTGGGGCAAAATCCCTCCACAGCGTGGGCCAAACCCCCTTCTACGTTGCAAGGGGGTTGTCGCTAAAATTTTGCGAATAGATATCGACGTTCCCTACAAAACCGGTCGCTATCGCCACCGCCCCACGCTCCCGGGGTCAAATTCCGCCGTCTTCTATGGTTTTCGGGCACTTTTTCTATGGTTTTTGGGCACTTTTGCATGTTCGGCATCGCGGGTGGGGAAATGCCCGGCTACGGCCCGTGCGGTGGGGCAAAATCCCACCGCCGCATGGCCCGGATCGACGACGGACCGCCGTCCGCGTGCCCACGGTGGGCAAATGCAGGGCTGCGGCCAGTGCGGTGGGGCAAAATCCCTCCGCAACACGGCCCGTATCGACGACGGACCGTCGCATTTACCGAATCGACGACGGACCGCCGTCCGCGTGCCGACGGAGGGGAAATGCGGGGCTACGGCCCGTGCGGTGGGGGAAAATCCCACCGGCGCATGGCCCGAATCGACGACGGACCGCCGTCCGCGTGCCCACGGTGGGCAAATGCGGGGCCACGGCCCGTGCGGTGGGGCAAAACCCCACCGCCGCATGGCCCGAATCGACGACGGACCGCCGGTCGCGTGCCGGTGGTGGGAAAATGCGGGCCCATGGCCCGTGCGGTGGGGCAAAATCCCTCCTCCGCATGTCCCGAATCGACGACGGACCGCCGGGCACGTGCCGACGGCGGGAAAATGCGGGGCTACGGCCCGTGCGGTGGGGCAAAATCCCGCCTTCGCATCGCCCGAATCGACGACGGACGGCCGCATGTACCGAATCGACGACGGACCGCCGTCCGCGTGCTGACGGCGGGAAATGCGGGGCTACGGCCCGCGCGGTGGGGCAAAATCCCACCGGCGCATGGCCCGAATCGACGACGGACCGCCGTCCGCGTGCCGGCGGTGGGAAAATGCGGGGCCACGGCCCGTGCGGTGGGGAAAAATCCCTCCCCCGCATGGCCCGAAGCGACGACGGACCGCCGGGCACGTGCCTACGGTGGGGAAATGCGGGGCAACGGCTCGTGCGGCGGGGCAAAACCCCACCGCCGCATGGCCCGAATCGACGACGGACCGTCGCATTTACCGAATCGACGACGGACTGCCGTCCGCGTGCCGACGGAGGGGGAATGCGGGGCTACGGCCCGTGCGGTGGGGGAAAATCCCACCGGCGCATGGCCCGAATCGACGACGGACCGCCGTCCGTGTGCCCACGGTGGGCAAATGCGGGGCGACGGCCCGTGCCGTGGGGCAAAATCCCTCCGCCGCATGGCCCGAATCGACGACGGACCGCCGGCCGCGTGCCGGCGGTGGGAAAATGCGGGGCCACGGCCCGTGCGGTGGGACAAAATCCCTCCGCCGCATATCCCGAATCGACGACGGACCACCGGGCACGTGCCGACGGTGGGGAAATGCGGGGCTACGGCCCGTGCGGTGGGGCAAAATCCCACCGCCGCATGGCCCGGGTCGACGACGGACCGCCGCATGTACCGATTCGACGACGGACCGCCGGACACGCACTGACGGCGGTGAAATGCGGGGCGACGGCCCGTGCGGTGGGGCAAAATCCCACCGCCGCATGGCCCGGATCGAAGACGGACCGCCGTCCGCGTGCCCACGGTGGGCAAATGCAGGGCTGCGGCCAGTGCGGTGGGGCAAAATCCCTCCGCAACATGGGCCGAACCCCCTTCTGCGGTGAATGGGGGTTGTGGCAAAAATTTTGTGCGCTTCCACAGACACTTTGGACCCCCGGGGTCATTTTTAAGCTAAATTTGCAAATCTACTATAGGGGAGTGCATGTTGCAAGGTGCTAGCCCACCGTCGACGGTGGGCTTTGCTGGGCGCTGGCTGAGCATTGGCAGCCAGCGCCCATGGGATTTTGGCCTGCGGGTAGGGGACCTCTGCCAGCCGTGCCCATGGGCGGCTGGGCCAAGCGCCGGGCGGTGCCACCGGTGGCGCCACCGCCGGCGCCGGAAGCTCGCCGTCTTCCGGCGGCGAGCGCCCCAAGGGGGATTTTGCTGGAATTTTGGTCGCGGGCCATAGGGGACCCACGCCAGCCGTGCCCATGGGCGGCTGGGCAAAGCGCCGGGCGGCGCCACCGGCGGCGCCGCCGTCGGCGCCGCCGCCGGCGCCGCCGCCGGCGCCGGAAGCTCGCCGCCTTCCGGCGGCGAGCGCCCCCGGGGGGCTTTTGCTGGAATTTTGGCCGTCGGCCACAGGGGACCCACGCCAGCCGTGCCAATGGGCGGCTGGGCCAAGCGTCGGGCGGCGCCGCC
>JAULAV010008018.1:170000-172500 GCA_030789695.1 Scilla litardierei | reverse complement strand
CCGGATCGACGACGGACCGCCGTCCGCGTGCCCACGGTGGGCAAATGCAGGGCTGCGGCCAGTGCGGTGGGGCAAAATCCCTCCGCAACACGGCCCGTATCGACGACGGACCGTCGCATTTACCGAATCGACGACGGACCGCCGTCCGCGTGCCGACGGAGGGGAAATGCGGGGCTACGGCCCGTGCGGTGGGGGAAAATCCCACCGGCGCATGGCCCGAATCGACGACGGACCGCCGTCCGCGTGCCCACGGTGGGCAAATGCGGGGCCACGGCCCGTGCGGTGGGGCAAAACCCCACCGCCGCATGGCCCGAATCGACGACGGACCGCCGGTCGCGTGCCGGTGGTGGGAAAATGCGGGCCCATGGCCCGTGCGGTGGGGCAAAATCCCTCCTCCGCATGTCCCGAATCGACGACGGACCGCCGGGCACGTGCCGACGGCGGGAAAATGCGGGGCTACGGCCCGTGCGGTGGGGCAAAATCCCGCCGTCGCATCGCCCGAATCGACGACGGACGGCCGCATGTACCGAATCGACGACGGACCGCCGTCCGCGTGCTGACGGCGGGAAATGCGGGGCTACGGCCCGCGCGGTGGGGCAAAATCCCACCGGCGCATGGCCCGAATCGACGACGGACCGCCGTCCGCGTGCCGGCGGTGGGAAAATGCGGGGCCACGGCCCGTGCGGTGGGGAAAAATCCCTCCCCCGCATGGCCCGAAGCGACGACGGACCGCCGGGCACGTGCCTACGGTGGGGAAATGCGGGGCAACGGCTCGTGCGGCGGGGCAAAACCCCACCGCCGCATGGCCCGAATCGACGACGGACCGTCGCATTTACCGAATCGACGACGGACTGCCGTCCGCGTGCCGACGGAGGGGGAATGCGGGGCTACGGCCCGTGCGGTGGGGGAAAATCCCACCGGCGCATGGCCCGAATCGACGACGGACCGCCGTCCGTGTGCCCACGGTGGGCAAATGCGGGGCGACGGCCCGTGCCGTGGGGCAAAATCCCTCCGCCGCATGGCCCGAATCGACGACGGACCGCCGGCCGCGTGCCGGCGGTGGGAAAATGCGGGGCCACGGCTCGTGCGGTGGGACAAAATCCCTCCGCCGCATATCCCGAATCGACGACGGACCACCGGGCACGTGCCGACGGTGGGGAAATGCGGGGCTACGGCCCGTGCGGTGGGGCAAAATCCCACCGCCGCATGGCCCGGGTCGACGACGGACCGCCGCATGTACCGATTCGACGACGGACCGCCGGACACGCACTGACGGCGGTGAAATGCGGGGCGACGGCCCGTGCGGTGGGGCAAAATCCCACCGCCGCATGGCCCGGATCGACGACGGACCGCCGTCCGCGTGCCCACGGTGGGCAAATGCAGGGCTGCGGCCAGTGCGGTGGGGCAAAATCCCTCCGCAACATGGGCCGAACCCCCTTCTGCGGTGAATGGGGGTTGTGGCAAAAATTTTGTGCGCTTCCACAGACACTTTGGACCCCCGGGGTCATTTTTAAGCTAAATTTGCAAATCTACTATAGGGGAGTGCATGTTGCAAGGTGCTAGCCCACCGTCGACGGTGGGCTTTGCTGGGCGCTGGCTGAGCATTGGCAGCCAGCGCCCATGGGATTTTGGCCTGCGGGTAGGGGACCTCTGCCAGCCGTGCCCATGGGCGGCTGGGCCAAGCGCCGGGCGGTGCCACCGGTGGCGCCACCGCCGGCGCCGGAAGCTCGCCGTCTTCCGGCGGCGAGCGCCCCAAGGGGGATTTTGCTGGAATTTTGGTCGCGGGCCATAGGGGACCCACGCCAGCCGTGCCCATGGGCGGCTGGGCAAAGCGTCGGGCGGCGCCACCGGGCGGCGCCGCCGGCGGCGCCGCCGTCGGCGCCGCCGCTGGCGCCGGAAGCTCGCCGCCTTCCGGCGGCGAGCGCCCCCGGGGGGCTTTTGCTGGAATTTTGGCCGTCGGCCACAGGGGACCCACGCCAGCCGTGCCAATGGGCGGCTGGGCCAAGCGTCGGGCGGCGCCGCCGTCGGCGCCGCCGCCGCCGCCGCCGCCGGAAGCCCGCCGTCTTCCGGCGGCGAGCGCCCCCGGGGGGGATTTTGCTGGAATTTTGGCCGCGGGCCACAGGGGACCCACGCCAGCCGTGCCCATGGGCGGCTGGGCCAAGCGTCGGGCGGCGCCGTCGTCGGCTCCGCCGCCGGCGCCGGAGGCTCGCCGCCTTCCGGCGGCGAGCGCCCCCGGGTGGCTTTTGGTGGAAATTTGGCCGTCGGCCACAGGGGACCCACGCCAGCCGTGCCCATGGGCGGCTGGGCCAAGCGTCGGGCTGCGCCGCCGCCGGCGTCGGAAGCCCGCCGTCTTCCGGCGGCGAGCGCCCCCGGGGGGGATTTTGCTGGAATTTTGGCCGCAGGGCACAGGGGACCAACGCCAGTCGTGCCCATGGGCGGCTGGGCCAAGCGTCGGGCGGCGCCGTCGCTGGGGCCGTCGTCGGCTCCGCCGCCGGCGCCG
>JAULAV010008018.1:137500-140000 GCA_030789695.1 Scilla litardierei | reverse complement strand
CCGCATGGCCCGGATCGACGACGGACCGCCGTCCGCGTGCCCACGGTGGGCAAATGCAGGGCTGCGGCCAGTGCGGTGGGGCAAAATCCCTCCGCAACACGGCCCGTATCGACGACGGACCGTCGCATTTACCGAATCGACGACGGACCGCCGTCCGCGTGCCGACGGAGGGGAAATGCGGGGCGACGGCCCGTGCGGTGGGGGAAAATCCCACCGGCGCATGGCCCGAATCGACGACGGACCGCCGTCCGCGTGCCCACGGTGGGCAAATGCGGGGCCACGGCCCGTGCGGTGGGGCAAAACCCCACCGCCGCATGGCCCGAATCGACGACGGACCGCCGGTCGCGTGCCGGTGGTGGGAAAATGCGGGCCCATGGCCCGTGCGGTGGGGCAAAATCCCTCCTCCGCATGTCCCGAATCGACGACGGACCGCCGGGCACGTGCCGACGGCGGGAAAATGCGGGGCTACGGCCCGTGCGGTGGGGCAAAATCCCGCCGTCGCATCGCCCGAATCGACGACGGACGGCCGCATGTACCGAATCGACGACGGACCGCCGTCCGCGTGCTGACGGCGGGAAATGCGGGGCTACGGCCCGCGCGGTGGGGCAAAATCCCACCGGCGCATGGCCCGAATCGACGACGGACCGCCGTCCGCGTGCCGGCGGTGGGAAAATGCGGGGCCACGGCCCGTGCGGTGGGGAAAAATCCCTCCCCCGCATGGCCCGAAGCGACGACGGACCGCCGGGCACGTGCCTACGGTGGGGAAATGCGGGGCAACGGCTCGTGCGGCGGGGCAAAACCCCACCGCCGCATGGCCCGAATCGACGACGGACCGTCGCATTTACCGAATCGACGACGGACTGCCGTCCGCGTGCCGACGGAGGGGAAATGCGGGGCTACGGCCCGTGCGGTGGGGGAAAATCCCACCGGCGCATGGCCCGAATCGACGACGGACCGCCGTCCGTGTGCCCACGGTGGGCAAATGCGGGGCGACGGCCCGTGCCGTGGGGCAAAATCCCTCCGCCGCATGGCCCGAATCGACGACGGACCGCCGGCCGCGTGCCGGCGGTGGGAAAATGCGGGGCCACGGCCCGTGCGGTGGGACAAAATCCCTCCGCCGCATATCCCGAATCGACGACGGACCGCCGGGCACGTGCCGACGGTGGGGAAATGCGGGGCTACGGCCCGTGCGGTGGGGCAAAATCCCACCGCCGCATGGCCCGGGTCGACGACGGACCGCCGCATGTACCGATTCGACGACGGACCGCCGGACACGCACTGACGGCGGTGAAATGCGGGGCGACGGCCCGTGCGGTGGGGCAAAATCCCACCGCCGCATGGCCCGGATCGACGACGGACCGCCGTCCGCGTGCCCACGGTGGGCAAATGCAGGGCTGCGGCCAGTGCGGTGGGGCAAAATCCCTCCGCAACATGGGCCGAACCCCCTTCTGCGGTGAATGGGGGTTGTGGCAAAAATTTTGTGCGCTTCCACAGACACTTTGGACCCCCGGGGTCATTTTTAAGCTAAATTTGCAAATCTACTATAGGGGAGTGCATGTTGCAAGGTGCTAGCCCACCGTCGACGGTGGGCTTTGCTGGGCGCTGGCTGAGCATTGGCAGCCAGCGCCCATGGGATTTTGGCCTGCGGGCAGGGGACCTCTGCCAGCCGTGCCCATGGGCGGCTGGGCCAAGCGCCGGGCGGTGCCACCGGTGGCGCCACCGCCGGCGCCACCGCCGGCGCCGGAAGCTCGCCGTCTTCCGGCGGCGAGCGCCCCAAGGGGGATTTTGCTGGAATTTTGGTCGCGGGCCATAGGGGACCCACGCCAGCCGTGCCCATGGGCGGCTGGGCAAAGCGCCGGGCGGCGCCACCGGCGGCGCCGCCGCCGGCGCCGCCGCCGGCGCCGGAAGCTCGCCGCCTTCCGGCGGCGAGCGCCCCCGGGGGGCTTTTGCTGGAATTTTGGCCGTCGGCCACAGGGGACCCACGCCAGCCGTGCCAATGGGCGGCTGGGCCAAGCGTCGGGCGGCGCCGCCGCCGCCGCCGCCGGAAGCCCGCCGTCTTCCGGCGGCGAGCGCCCCCGGGGGGGATTTTGCTGGAATTTTGGCCGCGGGCCACAGGGGACCGACGCCAGCCGTGCCCATGGGCGGCTGGGCCAAGCGTCGGGCGGCGCCGTCGTCGGCTCCGCCGCCGGCGCCGGAGGCTCGCCGCCTTCCGGCGGCGAGCGCACCCGGGTGGCTTTTGCTGGAAATTTGGCCGTCGGCCACAGGGGACCCACGCCAGCCGTGCCCATGGGCGGCTGGGCCAAGCGTCGGGCTGCGCCGCCGCCGGAGTCGGAAGCCCGCCGTCTTCCGGCGGCGAGCGCCCCCGGGGGGGATTTTGCTGGAATTTTGGCCGCAGGGCACAGGGGACCAACGCCAGTCGTGCCCATGGGCGGCTGGGCCAAGCGTCGGGCGGCGCCGTCGCTGGGGCCGTCGTCGGCTCCGCCGCCGGCGCCGGAAGCTC
>JAULAV010008018.1:105000-107500 GCA_030789695.1 Scilla litardierei | reverse complement strand
TGGGGCAAAATCCCGTCGCCGCATGGCCCGGGTCGACGACGGACCACCGCATGTACCGAATCGACGACGGACCGCCGGGCACGTACCGACGGTGGGGAAATGCGGGGCTACGGCCCGTGCGGTGGGGCAGAATCCCGCCATCGCATCGCCCGAATCGACGACGGACCGCCGTCCGCATGCCCACGGTGGGCAAATGCGGGGCTACGGCCCATGCGGTGGGGCAAAATCCCTCCACAGCGTTGCAAGGGGGTTGTCGCTAAAATTTTGCGAATAGATATCGACGTTCCCTACAAAACCGGTAGCTATCGCCACCGCCCCACGCTCCCGGGGTCAAATTCCGCCGTCTTCTATGGTTTTCGGGCACTTTTTCTATGGTTTTTGGGCACTTTTGCATGTTCGGCATCGCGGGTGGGGAAATGCCCGGCTACGGCCCGTGCGGTGGGGCAAAATCCCACCGCCGCATGGCCCGGATCGACGACGGACCGCCGTCCGCGTGCCCACGGTGGGCAAATGCAGGGCTGCGGCCAGTGCGGTGGGGCAAAATCCCTCCGCAACACGGCCCGTATCGACGACGGACCGTCGCATTTACCGAATCGACGACGGACCGCCGTCCGCGTGCCGACGGAGGGGAAATGCGGGGCGACGGCCCGTGCGGTGGGGGAAAATCCCACCGGCGCATGGCCCGAATCGACGACGGACCGCCGTCCGCGTGCCCACGGTGGGCAAATGCGGGGCCACGGCCCGTGCGGTGGGGCAAAACCCCACCGCCGCATGGCCCGAATCGACGACGGACCGCCGGTCGCGTGCCGGTGGTGGGAAAATGCGGGCCCATGGCCCGTGCGGTGGGGCAAAATCCCTCCTCCGCATGTCCCGAATCGACGACGGACCGCCGGGCACGTGCCGACGGCGGGAAAATGCGGGGCTACGGCCCGTGCGGTGGGGCAAAATCCCGCCGTCGCATCGCCCGAATCGACGACGGACGGCCGCATGTACCGAATCGACGACGGACCGCCGTCCGCGTGCTGACGGCGGGAAATGCGGGGCTACGGCCCGCGCGGTGGGGCAAAATCCCACCGGCGCATGGCCCGAATCGACGACGGACCGCCGTCCGCGTGCCGGCGGTGGGAAAATGCGGGGCCACGGCCCGTGCGGTGGGGAAAAATCCCTCCCCCGCATGGCCCGAAGCGACGACGGACCGCCGGGCACGTGCCTACGGTGGGGAAATGCGGGGCAACGGCTCGTGCGGCGGGGCAAAACCCCACCGCCGCATGGCCCGAATCGACGACGGACCGTCGCATTTACCGAATCGACGACGGACTGCCGTCCGCGTGCCGACGGAGGGGAAATGCGGGGCTACGGCCCGTGCGGTGGGGGAAAATCCCACCGGCGCATGGCCCGAATCGACGACGGACCGCCGTCCGTGTGCCCACGGTGGGCAAATGCGGGGCGACGGCCCGTGCCGTGGGGCAAAATCCCTCCGCCGCATGGCCCGAATCGACGACGGACCGCCGGCCGCGTGCCGGCGGTGGGAAAATGCGGGGCCACGGCCCGTGCGGTGGGACAAAATCCCTCCGCCGCATATCCCGAATCGACGACGGACCGCCGGGCACGTGCCGACGGTGGGGAAATGCGGGGCTACGGCCCGTGCGGTGGGGCAAAATCCCACCGCCGCATGGCCCGGGTCGACGACGGACCGCCGCATGTACCGATTCGACGACGGACCGCCGGACACGCACTGACGGCGGTGAAATGCGGGGCGACGGCCCGTGCGGTGGGGCAAAATCCCACCGCCGCATGGCCCGGATCGACGACGGACCGCCGTCCGCGTGCCCACGGTGGGCAAATGCAGGGCTGCGGCCAGTGCGGTGGGGCAAAATCCCTCCGCAACATGGGCCGAACCCCCTTCTGCGGTGAATGGGGGTTGTGGCAAAAATTTTGTGCGCTTCCACAGACACTTTGGACCCCCGGGGTCATTTTTAAGCTAAATTTGCAAATCTACTATAGGGGAGTGCATGTTGCAAGGTGCTAGCCCACCGTCGACGGTGGGCTTTGCTGGGCGCTGGCTGAGCATTGGCAGCCAGCGCCCATGGGATTTTGGCCTGCGGGCAGGGGACCTCTGCCAGCCGTGCCCATGGGCGGCTGGGCCAAGCGCCGGGCGGTGCCACCGGTGGCGCCACCGCCGGCGCCACCGCCGGCGCCGGAAGCTCGCCGTCTTCCGGCGGCGAGCGCCCCAAGGGGGATTTTGCTGGAATTTTGGTCGCGGGCCATAGGGGACCCACGCCAGCCGTGCCCATGGGCGGCTGGGCAAAGCGCCGGGCGGCGCCACCGGCGGCGCCGCCGCCGGCGCCGCCGCCGGCGCCGGAAGCTCGCCGCCTTCCGGCGGCGAGCGCCCCCGGGGGGCTTTTGCTGGAATTTTGGCCGTCGGCCACAGGGGACCCACGCCAGCCGTGCCAATGGGCGGCTGGGCCAAGCGTCGGGCGGCGCCGCCGCCGCCGCCGCC
>JAULAV010008018.1:82500-85000 GCA_030789695.1 Scilla litardierei | reverse complement strand
ATCCCTCCGCAACACGGCCCGTATCGACGACGGACCGTCGCATTTACCGAATCGACGACGGACCGCCGTCCGCGTGCCGACGGAGGGGAAATGCGGGGCCACGGCCCGTGCGGTGGGGCAAAACCCCACCGCCGCATGGCCCGAATCGACGACGGACCGCCGGTCGCGTGCCGGTGGTGGGAAAATGCGGGCCCATGGCCCGTGCGGTGGGGCAAAATCCCTCCTCCGCATGTCCCGAATCGACGACGGACCGCCGGGCACGTGCCGACGGCGGGAAAATGCGGGGCTACGGCCCGTGCGGTGGGGCAAAATCCCGCCGTCGCATCGCCCGAATCGACGACGGACGGCCGCATGTACCGAATCGACGACGGACCGCCGTCCGCGTGCTGACGGCGGGAAATGCGGGGCTACGGCCCGCGCGGTGGGGCAAAATCCCACCGGCGCATGGCCCGAATCGACGACGGACCGCCGTCCGCGTGCCGGCGGTGGGAAAATGCGGGGCCACGGCCCGTGCGGTGGGGAAAAATCCCTCCCCCGCATGGCCCGAAGCGACGACGGACCGCCGGGCACGTGCCTACGGTGGGGAAATGCGGGGCAACGGCTCGTGCGGCGGGGCAAAACCCCACCGCCGCATGGCCCGAATCGACGACGGACCGTCGCATTTACCGAATCGACGACGGACTGCCGTCCGCGTGCCGACGGAGGGGAAATGCGGGGCTACGGCCCGTGCGGTGGGGGAAAATCCCACCGGCGCATGGCCCGAATCGACGACGGACCGCCGTCCGTGTGCCCACGGTGGGCAAATGCGGGGCGACGGCCCGTGCCGTGGGGCAAAATCCCTCCGCCGCATGGCCCGAATCGACGACGGACCGCCGGCCGCGTGCCGGCGGTGGGAAAATGCGGGGCCACGGCCCGTGCGGTGGGACAAAATCCCTCCGCCGCATATCCCGAATCGACGACGGACCGCCGGGCACGTGCCGACGGTGGGGAAATGCGGGGCTACGGCCCGTGCGGTGGGGCAAAATCCCACCGCCGCATGGCCCGGGTCGACGACGGACCGCCGCATGTACCGATTCGACGACGGACCGCCGGACACGCACTGACGGCGGTGAAATGCGGGGCGACGGCCCGTGCGGTGGGGCAAAATCCCACCGCCGCATGGCCCGGATCGACGACGGACCGCCGTCCGCGTGCCCACGGTGGGCAAATGCAGGGCTGCGGCCAGTGCGGTGGGGCAAAATCCCTCCGCAACATGGGCCGAACCCCCTTCTGCGGTGAATGGGGGTTGTGGCAAAAATTTTGTGCGCTTCCACAGACACTTTGGACCCCCGGGGTCATTTTTAAGCTAAATTTGCAAATCTACTATAGGGGAGTGCATGTTGCAAGGTGCTAGCCCACCGTCGACGGTGGGCTTTGCTGGGCGCTGGCTGAGCATTTGCAGCCAGCGCCCATGGGATTTTGGCCTGCGGGCAGGGGACCTCTGCCAGCCGTGCCCATGGGCGGCTGGGCCAAGCGCCGGGCGGTGCCACCGGTGGCGCCACCGCCGGCGCCACCCGCCGGCGCCGGAAGCTCGCCGTCTTCCGGCGGCGAGCGCCCCAAGGGGGATTTTGCTGGAATTTTGGTCGCGGGCCATAGGGGACCCACGCCAGCCGTGCCCATGGGCGGCTGGGCAAAGCGCCGGGCGGCGCCACCGGCGGCGCCGCCGCCGGCGCCGCCGCCGGCGCCGGAAGCTCGCCGCCTTCCGGCGGCGAGCGCCCCCGGGGGGCTTTTGCTGGAATTTTGGCCGTCGGCCACAGGGGACCCACGCCAGCCGTGCCAATGGGCGGCTGGGCCAAGCGTCGGGCGGCGCCGCCGCCGCCGCCCGCCGGAAGCCCGCCGTCTTCCGGCGGCGAGCGCCCCCGGGGGGGATTTTGCTGGAATTTTGGCCGCGGGCCACAGGGGACCCACGCCAGCCGTGCCCATGGGCGGCTGGGCCAAGCGTCGGGCGGCGCCGTCGTCGGCTCCGCCGCCGGCGCCGGAGGCTCGCCGCCTTCCGGCGGCGAGCGCCCCCGGGTGGCTTTTGCTGGAAATTTGGCCGTCGGCCACAGGGGACCCACGCCAGCCGTGCCCATGGGCGGCTGGGCCAAGCGTCGGGCTGCGCCGCCGCCGGCGTCGGAAGCCCGCCGTCTTCCGGCGGCGAGCGCCCCCGGGGGGGATTTTGCTGGAATTTTGGCCGCAGGGCACAGGGGACCAACGCCAGTCGTGCCCATGGGCGGCTGGGCCAAGCGTCGGGCGGCGCCGTCGCTGGGGCCGTCGTCGGCTCCGCCGCCGGCGCCGGAAGCTCGCCGTCTTCCGGCGGCGAGCGCCCCCTGGGGGCTTTTGCTGGAAATTTGGCCGCGGGCAGGGGACCCGCGCCAGCCGTGCCCATGGGCAGCTGGGCCTTGAGCCGGACGGTGCCGGTGGGGGCGCGGGCGGCGCCGTCGCCGGCACCGTGGGCGGCGCCGGAATCTTGCCGTCTACC
>JAULAV010008018.1:72500-75000 GCA_030789695.1 Scilla litardierei | reverse complement strand
CGGTGGGGCCAAACACCCGCCGCCGCATGGCCCGCATCGACCACGGAAATGCGTGGCTACGGCCCGTGCGGTGGGGCAAAAGCCCGCCGCCGCATGGCCCGAATCGACGACGGACCGCCGTCCGCGTGCCTTCGGTGGGCAAATGCGGGGCTACGGCCCGTGCGGTGGGGCAAAATCCCGCCGCCGCATGGCCCGAATCGACGACGGACCGCCGGCCGCGTGCCGGCGGTGGGAAATGCGGCGATACGGCCCGTGCGATGGGGAAAACTACCTCCGCCGCATGTCCTGAATCGACGACGGACCGCCGGGCACGTGCCGACGGTGGGTAAATGCGGGGCTACGGCCCGTTCTGTGGGGCAAAATCCCGTCGCCGCATGGCCCGGGTCGACGACGGACCACCGCATGTACCGAATCGACGACGGACCGCCGGGCACGTACCGACGGTGGGGAAATGCGGGGCTACGGCCCGTGCGGTGGGGCAGAATCCCGCCATCGCATCGCCCGAATCGACGACGGACCGCCGTCCGCATGCCCACGGTGGGCAAATGCGGGGCTACGGCCCATGCGGTGGGGCAAAATCCCTCCACAGCGTTGCAAGGGGGTTGTCGCTAAAATTTTGCGAATAGATATCGACGTTCCCTACAAAACCGGTAGCTATCGCCACCGCCCCACGCTCCCGGGGTCAAATTCCGCCGTCTTCTATGGTTTTCGGGCACTTTTTCTATGGTTTTTGGGCACTTTTGCATGTTCGGCATCGCGGGTGGGGAAATGCCCGGCTACGGCCCGTGCGGTGGGGCAAAATCCCACCGCCGCATGGCCCGGATCGACGACGGACCGCCGTCCGCGTGCCCACGGTGGGCAAATGCAGGGCTGCGGCCAGTGCGGTGGGGCAAAATCCCTCCGCAACACGGCCCGTATCGACGACGGACCGTCGCATTTACCGAATCGACGACGGACCGCCGTCCGCGTGCCGACGGAGGGGAAATGCGGGGCTACGGCCCGTGCGGTGGGGGAAAATCCCACCGGCGCATGGCCCGAATCGACGACGGACCGCCGTCCGCGTGCCCACGGTGGGCAAATGCGGGGCCACGGCCCGTGCGGTGGGGCAAAACCCCACCGCCGCATGGCCCGAATCGACGACGGACCGCCGGTCGCGTGCCGGTGGTGGGAAAATGCGGGCCCATGGCCCGTGCGGTGGGGCAAAATCCCTCCTCCGCATGTCCCGAATCGACGACGGACCGCCGGGCACGTGCCGACGGCGGGAAAATGCGGGGCTACGGCCCGTGCGGTGGGGCAAAATCCCGCCGTCGCATCGCCCGAATCGACGACGGACGGCCGCATGTACCGAATCGACGACGGACCGCCGTCCGCGTGCTGACGGCGGGAAATGCGGGGCTACGGCCCGCGCGGTGGGGCAAAATCCCACCGGCGCATGGCCCGAATCGACGACGGACCGCCGTCCGCGTGCCGGCGGTGGGAAAATGCGGGGCCACGGCCCGTGCGGTGGGGAAAAATCCCTCCCCCGCATGGCCCGAAGCGACGACGGACCGCCGGGCACGTGCCTACGGTGGGGAAATGCGGGGCAACGGCTCGTGCGGCGGGGCAAAACCCCACCGCCGCATGGCCCGAATCGACGACGGACCGTCGCATTTACCGAATCGACGACGGACTGCCGTCCGCGTGCCGACGGAGGGGAAATGCGGGGCTACGGCCCGTGCGGTGGGGGAAAATCCCACCGGCGCATGGCCCGAATCGACGACGGACCGCCGTCCGTGTGCCCACGGTGGGCAAATGCGGGGCGACGGCCCGTGCCGTGGGGCAAAATCCCTCCGCCGCATGGCCCGAATCGACGACGGACCGCCGGCCGCGTGCCGGCGGTGGGAAAATGCGGGGCCACGGCCCGTGCGGTGGGACAAAATCCCTCCGCCGCATATCCCGAATCGACGACGGACCGCCGGGCACGTGCCGACGGTGGGGAAATGCGGGGCTACGGCCCGTGCGGTGGGGCAAAATCCCACCGCCGCATGGCCCGGGTCGACGACGGACCGCCGCATGTACCGATTCGACGACGGACCGCCGGACACGCACTGACGGCGGTGAAATGCGGGGCGACGGCCCGTGCGGTGGGGCAAAATCCCACCGCCGCATGGCCCGGATCGACGACGGACCGCCGTCCGCGTGCCCACGGTGGGCAAATGCAGGGCTGCGGCCAGTGCGGTGGGGCAAAATCCCTCCGCAACATGGGCCGAACCCCCTTCTGCGGTGAATGGGGGTTGTGGCAAAAATTTTGTGCGCTTCCACAGACACTTTGGACCCCCGGGGTCATTTTTAAGCTAAATTTGCAAATCTACTATAGGGGAGTGCATGTTGCAAGGTGCTAGCCCACCGTCGACGGTGGGCTTTGCTGGGCGCTGGCTGAGCATTGGCAGCCAGCGCCCATGGGATTTTGGCCTGCGGGCAGGGGACCTCTGCCAGCCGTGCCCATGGGCGGCTGGGCCAA
>JAULAV010008018.1:50000-52500 GCA_030789695.1 Scilla litardierei | reverse complement strand
GCCCACGGTGGGCAAATGCGGGGCTACGGCCCATGCGGTGGGGCAAAATCCCTCCACAGCGTTGCAAGGGGGTTGTCGCTAAAATTTTGCGAATAGATATCGACGTTCCCTACAAAACCGGTCGCTATCGCCACCGCCCCACGCTCCCGGGGTCAAATTCCGCCGTCTTCTATGGTTTTCGGGCACTTTTTCTATGGTTTTTGGGCACTTTTGCATGTTCGGCATCGCGGGTGGGGAAATGCCCGGCTACGGCCCGTGCGGTGGGGCAAAATCCCACCGCCGCATGGCCCGGATCGACGACGGACCGCCGTCCGCGTGCCCACGGTGGGCAAATGCAGGGCTGCGGCCAGTGCGGTGGGGCAAAATCCCTCCGCAACACGGCCCGTATCGACGACGGACCGTCGCATTTACCGAATCGACGACGGACCGCCGTCCGCGTGCCGACGGAGGGGAAATGCGGGGCCACGGCCCGTGCGGTGGGGCAAAACCCCACCGCCGCATGGCCCGAATCGACGACGGACCGCCGGTCGCGTGCCGGTGGTGGGAAAATGCGGGCCCATGGCCCGTGCGGTGGGGCAAAATCCCTCCTCCGCATGTCCCGAATCGACGACGGACCGCCGGGCACGTGCCGACGGCGGGAAAATGCGGGGCTACGGCCCGTGCGGTGGGGCAAAATCCCGCCGTCGCATCGCCCGAATCGACGACGGACGGCCGCATGTACCGAATCGACGACGGACCGCCGTCCGCGTGCTGACGGCGGGAAATGCGGGGCTACGGCCCGCGCGGTGGGGCAAAATCCCACCGGCGCATGGCCCGAATCGACGACGGACCGCCGTCCGCGTGCCGGCGGTGGGAAAATGCGGGGCCACGGCCCGTGCGGTGGGGAAAAATCCCTCCCCCGCATGGCCCGAAGCGACGACGGACCGCCGGGCACGTGCCTACGGTGGGGAAATGCGGGGCAACGGCTCGTGCGGCGGGGCAAAACCCCACCGCCGCATGGCCCGAATCGACGACGGACCGTCGCATTTACCGAATCGACGACGGACTGCCGTCCGCGTGCCGACGGAGGGGAAATGCGGGGCTACGGCCCGTGCGGTGGGGGAAAATCCCACCGGCGCATGGCCCGAATCGACGACGGACCGCCGTCCGTGTGCCCACGGTGGGCAAATGCGGGGCGACGGCCCGTGCCGTGGGGCAAAATCCCTCCGCCGCATGGCCCGAATCGACGACGGACCGCCGGCCGCGTGCCGGCGGTGGGAAAATGCGGGGCCACGGCCCGTGCGGTGGGACAAAATCCCTCCGCCGCATATCCCGAATCGACGACGGACCGCCGGGCACGTGCCGACGGTGGGGAAATGCGGGGCTACGGCCCGTGCGGTGGGGCAAAATCCCACCGCCGCATGGCCCGGGTCGACGACGGACCGCCGCATGTACCGATTCGACGACGGACCGCCGGACACGCACTGACGGCGGTGAAATGCGGGGCGACGGCCCGTGCGGTGGGGCAAAATCCCACCGCCGCATGGCCCGGATCGACGACGGACCGCCGTCCGCGTGCCCACGGTGGGCAAATGCAGGGCTGCGGCCAGTGCGGTGGGGCAAAATCCCTCCGCAACATGGGCCGAACCCCCTTCTGCGGTGAATGGGGGTTGTGGCAAAAATTTTGTGCGCTTCCACAGACACTTTGGACCCCTGGGGTCATTTTTAAGCTAAATTTGCAAATCTACTATAGGGGAGTGCATGTTGCAAGGTGCTAGCCCACCGTCGACGGTGGGCTTTGCTGGGCGCTGGCTGAGCATTTGCAGCCAGCGCCCATGGGATTTTGGCCTGCGGGCAGGGGACCTCTGCCAGCCGTGCCCATGGGCGGCTGGGCCAAGCGCCGGGCGGTGCCACCGGTGGCGCCACCGCCGGCGCCACCGCCGGCGCCGGAAGCTCGCCGTCTTCCGGCGGCGAGCGCCCCAAGGGGGATTTTGCTGGAATTTTGGTCGCGGGCCATAGGGGACCCACGCCAGCCGTGCCCATGGGCGGCTGGGCAAAGCGCCGGGCGGCGCCACCGGCGGCGCCGCCGCCGGCGCCGCCGCCGGCGCCGGAAGCTCGCCGCCTTCCGGCGGCGAGCGCCCCCGGGGGGCTTTTGCTGGAATTTTGGCCGTCGGCCACAGGGGACCCACGCCAGCCGTGCCAATGGGCGGCTGGGCCAAGCGTCGGGCGGCGCCGCCGCCGCCGCCGCCGGAAGCCCGCCGTCTTCCGGCGGCGAGCGCCCCCGGGGGGGATTTTGCTGGAATTTTGGCCGCGGGCCACAGGGGACCCACGCCAGCCGTGCCCATGGGCGGCTGGGCCAAGCGTCGGGCGGCGCCGTCGTCGGCTCCGCCGCCGACGCCGGAGGCTCGCCGCCTTCCGGCGGCGAGCGCCCCCGGGTGGCTTTTGCTGGAAATTTGGCCGTCGGCCACAGGGGACCCACGCCAGCCGTGCCCATGGGCGGCTGGGCCAAGCGTCGGGCTGC
>JAULAV010008018.1:17500-20000 GCA_030789695.1 Scilla litardierei | reverse complement strand
AAAACTACCTCCGCCGCATGTCCTGAATCGACGACGGACCGCCGGGCACGTGCCGACGGTGGGTAAATGCGGGGCTACGGCCCGTTCTGTGGGGCAAAATCCCGTCGCCGCATGGCCCGGGTCGACGACGGACCACCGCATGTACCGAATCGACGACGGACCGCCGGGCACGTACCGACGGTGGGGAAATGCGGGGCTACGGCCCGTGCGGTGGGGCAGAATCCCGCCATCGCATCGCCCGAATCGACGACGGACCGCCGTCCGCATGCCCACGGTGGGCAAATGCGGGGCTACGGCCCATGCGGTGGGGCAAAATCCCTCCACAGCGTTGCAAGGGGGTTGTCGCTAAAATTTTGCGAATAGATATCGACGTTCCCTACAAAACCGGTAGCTATCGCCACCGCCCCACGCTCCCGGGGTCAAATTCCGCCGTCTTCTATGGTTTTCGGGCACTTTTTCTATGGTTTTTGGGCACTTTTGCATGTTCGGCATCGCGGGTGGGGAAATGCCCGGCTACGGCCCGTGCGGTGGGGCAAAATCCCACCGCCGCATGGCCCGGATCGACGACGGACCGCCGTCCGCGTGCCCACGGTGGGCAAATGCAGGGCTGCGGCCAGTGCGGTGGGGCAAAATCCCTCCGCAACACGGCCCGTATCGACGACGGACCGTCGCATTTACCGAATCGACGACGGACCGCCGTCCGCGTGCCGACGGAGGGGAAATGCGGGGCGACGGCCCGTGCGGTGGGGGAAAATCCCACCGGCGCATGGCCCGAATCGACGACGGACCGCCGTCCGCGTGCCCACGGTGGGCAAATGCGGGGCCACGGCCCGTGCGGTGGGGCAAAACCCCACCGCCGCATGGCCCGAATCGACGACGGACCGCCGGTCGCGTGCCGGTGGTGGGAAAATGCGGGCCCATGGCCCGTGCGGTGGGGCAAAATCCCTCCTCCGCATGTCCCGAATCGACGACGGACCGCCGGGCACGTGCCGACGGCGGGAAAATGCGGGGCTACGGCCCGTGCGGTGGGGCAAAATCCCGCCGTCGCATCGCCCGAATCGACGACGGACGGCCGCATGTACCGAATCGACGACGGACCGCCGTCCGCGTGCTGACGGCGGGAAATGCGGGGCTACGGCCCGCGCGGTGGGGCAAAATCCCACCGGCGCATGGCCCGAATCGACGACGGACCGCCGTCCGCGTGCCGGCGGTGGGAAAATGCGGGGCCACGGCCCGTGCGGTGGGGAAAAATCCCTCCCCCGCATGGCCCGAAGCGACGACGGACCGCCGGGCACGTGCCTACGGTGGGGAAATGCGGGGCAACGGCTCGTGCGGCGGGGCAAAACCCCACCGCCGCATGGCCCGAATCGACGACGGACCGTCGCATTTACCGAATCGACGACGGACTGCCGTCCGCGTGCCGACGGAGGGGAAATGCGGGGCTACGGCCCGTGCGGTGGGGGAAAATCCCACCGGCGCATGGCCCGAATCGACGACGGACCGCCGTCCGTGTGCCCACGGTGGGCAAATGCGGGGCGACGGCCCGTGCCGTGGGGCAAAATCCCTCCGCCGCATGGCCCGAATCGACGACGGACCGCCGGCCGCGTGCCGGCGGTGGGAAAATGCGGGGCCACGGCCCGTGCGGTGGGACAAAATCCCTCCGCCGCATATCCCGAATCGACGACGGACCGCCGGGCACGTGCCGACGGTGGGGAAATGCGGGGCTACGGCCCGTGCGGTGGGGCAAAATCCCACCGCCGCATGGCCCGGGTCGACGACGGACCGCCGCATGTACCGATTCGACGACGGACCGCCGGACACGCACTGACGGCGGTGAAATGCGGGGCGACGGCCCGTGCGGTGGGGCAAAATCCCACCGCCGCATGGCCCGGATCGACGACGGACCGCCGTCCGCGTGCCCACGGTGGGCAAATGCAGGGCTGCGGCCAGTGCGGTGGGGCAAAATCCCTCCGCAACATGGGCCGAACCCCCTTCTGCGGTGAATGGGGGTTGTGGCAAAAATTTTGTGCGCTTCCACAGACACTTTGGACCCCCGGGGTCATTTTTAAGCTAAATTTGCAAATCTACTATAGGGGAGTGCATGTTGCAAGGTGCTAGCCCACCGTCGACGGTGGGCTTTGCTGGGCGCTGGCTGAGCATTGGCAGCCAGCGCCCATGGGATTTTGGCCTGCGGGCAGGGGACCTCTGCCAGCCGTGCCCATGGGCGGCTGGGCCAAGCGCCGGGCGGTGCCACCGGTGGCGCCACCGCCGGCGCCACCGCCGGCGCCGGAAGCTCGCCGTCTTCCGGCGGCGAGCGCCCCAAGGGGGATTTTGCTGGAATTTTGGTCGTGGGCCATAGGGGACCCACGCCAGCCGTGCCCATGGGCGGCTGGGCAAAGCGCCGGGCGGCGCCACCGGCGGCGCCGCCGCCGGCGCCGCCGCCGGCGCCGCCGCCGGCGCCGGAAGCTCGCCGCCTTCCGGCGGCGAGCGCCCCCGGGGG
>JAULAV010008017.1:0-33251 GCA_030789695.1 Scilla litardierei | reverse complement strand
TCTGAGCTTCGGGCTATTTTTCACATTTTCTGGAAGATATGGAATGTTTTATTAAATAATATCAGAGAAGAAAAAATTATGCCAAAAATGTCCGTTGGAACCAGGAAAGCGCCATCTTCAATTGAAATATAAGAGAAGACAAAATTTGGAACTGGGAAATCATCATCTTCATCTATAAAAATGTCCATTGTAACCGGGATATCGCCATCTTCAACTGAAAGTATTTTTATATATCATTTCTGAGCTTGGTGATATTCTCCACATTTAATGAAAGATATGGATCTTTTTATTTATTGATATGATTTTTCTAGCCTAAATTTGTCTTCTCTTATTTTCCAGTTGAATATGTCGATCTTTTTATTAAATGATATGATATTTTGGCCTAATGTTGTCTTCTCTTATATTCCAATTGATGATGGCGATTGCCCGATTCCAAAGGACATTTTTGCAGATTTTTCTGAGCTCGTGGCTATTTTTTACATTTTCTGGAAGATAGAATCGTTTTATTACATTATTTGTTTTTGTTACCTAATTTTATTTTATCTTATTTTTCAGTTGAAGATGGCGATATCCAGGTTCCAACAGAAATTTTTCCCGATATTTCTGAGCTCAGGCCTATTTTCTACATTTTATGTACAATTTGAATCTTTTTATTAAATGATATGTTTTTCTACCCTAAATTTGTCTTCTCTTATTTTTCGATTGAAGATAGCGTTCTCCTGGTTCCAACAGAAATTTTTGCGGATTTTTCTGACCTCGAGGATATTTTCTACATTTTATTGCAGATATGGATCTTTTTATTAATGATATGATTTTTATAGCTTACGTTTGTTTTCTCTTATTTTTCGCTTGAAGATTACGGTCTCCCAATTCCAACTGAATTTTTTGCGGATTTTTATGGCCTCGGGGCTATTTTCTGTTTTTTTTTGAAAGATATCGATTGTTTTATTAAATGATATAATTTTTTGGCCGAATTTTATCTTCCCTTACTTTTTTCGTTGATGATGGCGATCTCCCAGTTCCAACGGATATTTCTGTAAATTTTTCTGAGCTTTGGGCTATTTTCTATGTTATCTGCAAGATATCGACAGTTTTATTAACTGATATGATTTTTTGGCCTAATTTTGTCTTCTCTTTTTTTGTTAAATTTGGTGATCTCCCAGTTCCGACGGAAGTTTTTGCGGATTTTTCTTAGCTCGGAGCTATTTTCTTCATTTTCTGCAAAATATGAATCTCTTTATTAAATGATATTCCATCTTGGCAATTTTGTCTTCTTTTTTCAGTTGAAGATGGAGATCTCCCGATTCCAACGGATATTTTTGCAGATTTTTTGAGATTGGTTTTATTTTTAACATTTTTTGGAAGATATGGATCTACATATTAAATGATATGATTTTATGGCCGACTTTTGTCTTCTCTTATTTTTAAGTTGAAGATGGTGATTTCCCAGATACAACAGACATTTTTTCTGATTTTTCGGAGCTCGGTGCTATTTTCTACATTTTCTGAATGATATGAATCTTTTTATTAAATGATATGATTGTTTGGCCTAATTTTGTCTTCTTTTCTTTTTCAGTTGAAGAAGGCGATCTGTCGATTCCAACGGACTTTTTTGTAAGTTTTATATCTTTATATTAAATGATATGATTTTTATACCCTAATTATTTCTTCTCATATTTTTCAAGTTGAATATGGCGATCCCCCAGTTCCAACTGAAATTTTTGTGGGCTTTTCAGATCTCCGGTCCATTTTCTAGATTTTCTGGAAGATATGGATCTTTTTATTAAATGAATAGATTTTTGGCTTAATTTTGTATTCCCATATTTTTCAGTTGAAGATGCTGATCTCCCAGTTCCAACGGACTTTTTAGCGGACTTTTCTAAGCACGAGGCTATTTTCGAAATTTTATATAAGATATGAATTTTTTAAAAAATGATAAGATTTTTTGGCCCAATTTCCTATTCTCTTATATTTCAGTTGAATATGGCAATCTCCCGATTCCAACTAACATTTTTGCAGACTTTTCTAAGCTCTGGGCTATTGTCTACATTTTCTGAAAGATATGAATCTTTTTATTAAATGATATGATTTTTCGCCTAATTTTATCTTCTCTTATTTTTAACTTGAAGATAACGATCTACCGGTACCAACGAACATTTTTGATGATTTTTCTAAGCATTGTCTAAATTTTATTCAAGATATGGATCTTTTTATTAAATGATATGATTTTTTTGTACATCGGAAAGTAACAACATCGGGAATCGAACCCAGGTCTTCAACTTCTGTAGTTGTTCCCAGTTCCTATAGTGTCTCCATTATTGAACAAAGGGAGGGCTGATGCTCTTTATGTACTTCACTATGAGGTTCATCGCTATCATATCCATTGTGTATGTCATCTGATGTATTGTTTTGGAAGTTGGGAATCCATCCCATAATCCTGAAAGGAGATGGAACTTATGATACAGTAGGGGACATGGTGATACCACTCGGCCACTGGCCGGTGTAATGATATGATTTTTATAATCTACGTTTGTCTTCTCTTATTTTGTTAAAGGTGCAGAAGCAATCTCCCGGTTCCAACAGACATTTTTGTGGAGTTTTTTTAGCTTGGAAATATTTCTACATTTTTTGGAAGATATGTATCTTTTTATTAAATGATATGATTTTTGGCCTAATTTTTTCTTCTCTTTTTTTCAGTTGAATATGGCGATCTCCCGGTTCTAACGGACATTTTTGCGGATTTTTTGAGCTCGGGGCTATTTTCTACATTTTTTGAAAGATATGGATCTTCATATTAAATGATATTATTTTATGTCCTAATTTTGTCTTCCTTATATTAAATGATATGATTTTTATAACCAAATTTTGTTTTCTCTTATTTTTCAGTTGAAGATGGCGATCTTTTGGTTCAAAAGGACATTTTTGTGGATATTTCTAAGCTCGGAGCTATTTTCTGTATTTTCTGAATGATATTGATCGTATGATATTATTTTTTGGCCTAACTTTGTCTTCGCTATTTTTTTCGTTGAAGATGCTGCTCTCCCGGTTCAAACAAACATTTTTGCAGATTTTTTGTGCTCTGTGCTATTTTTTACATTTTCTGTAAGATATGAACCTTTTTATTGAATGATATGATTCTTATAGCCTAATTTTGTCATCTCATATTTTTTAAGTTGAAGAAGGTGATCTCCAAGTTCCAAATGATAATTATGCAAATTTTCCGGAGCTCAGGGTTATTTTCAATATTTTCTGAAAGATATGAATCTCTTTACTAAATGATATGATTTTTTGGCTTAATTTTGTCTTCTCTTCTTTTTCAGTTGAAGATGACGATCTACTGTTCCAAAGGACTTTTTTGCAGATTTTTCTGGGCTCGGGGCTATTTGCTATATTTTCTGGAAGATATGGAAGTATTTATTAAATGATAGAATTTTTGGCCTAATTTTGTCTTCTCTTATTTTTCAGGCTAAGATCGTGATCTCCCGGTTCCAACTGACATTTTTGCGGATTTTTCTGAGCTACGGGCTATTTTCAACATTTTCTTATGATTTGGATCTTTGTATTAAATAATATGATTTATATAGCTACTTTTTTCTTCTCTTATTTTTTTAGCTGAAGATGGTGATATATCTCGAATCCAACGGACATTTTTGCGGATTTTTATGATCTTAGCCCTATTTTCTATATTTTCTGGAATATATGGATCTATATATTAAATGATATGATTCTTAGGGCATTCTTCGCGTATTTTTTAGTTGAAGATTCTGATCTCCCGGTTCCAACAGACATTTTTTGTGGATTTTTTTAGCACTGTGCAATTTTCTATATTTTATGTAAGATATGAACCTTTTTATTAAATGATATAACTTTTATAGCCTAATTTTGTCATATCATATTTTTTAAGTTGAAGCAGGCAATCTCCATGTTCCAAAGGATATTTTTGCGAATTTTCCGGAGCTCGGGGTTATTTTCAATATTTTCTGAAAGATATGAATCTCTTTATTAAATGATATGATTTTTTGGCCTAATTTTGTCTTCTCTTCTTTTTTTAGTTGAATATGATGATCTCATGTTCCAACTGACTATTTTGTGGAGTTTTCTGTGCTCGGGGCTATTTTCTATATTTTCTGGAAGATATGAAACTATTTTCCGTGTTAAGATAGTGATCTCTCGGTTCCAACAGACATTTTTGCGGATTTTTCTGAGCTATGGGCTATTTTCTAATTTTCATTAAGATTTGGATGTTTATATTAAATAATATAATTTGTATAGCTGCTTTTTTCTTCTCTTATTTTTAGCTAAAGATGGTGATATCCCAATTTAAACGTACATTTTTTCGGATTTTTATGAGCTTGGTCCTATTTTCTACATTTTCTGGAATATATGGATCTATATATTTAATGATATGATTCTTAGGGCATAATTTGTCTTCTCTTAATTTTAAGTAGAAAATGGGGATCTCCAGGTTCTAACAGAAATTTTTTCGGATTTTTCTGAGCTCGGTGCTATTTTCTACATTTATGGAAGATATATTTCTTTTTATTAAATGATATCATTTTATGGCCTAAATTTATCTTTTCTTATTTTTCAGTGAAGATGTCAATCTCCCGGTTCAAACGGACATTTTTGTAGATTTTACCAAGCTCGTAGCTACTTTCTGTATTTTCTGGAAGAAATGGATCTTTTTATTAAATGATACGATTTTTGGCATAATTTGATCTACTCTTATTTTTCAGTTGAAGATTGGGATCTCTCTGTTTCATCGGACTTTTTTGCGAATTTTTTCAAGCTCGGGCCTATTTTCTGCATTTTTAGGAAGATGTCGATCGTTCTATTAAATGATATGATTTTTTGGCCTAATTTTATCTTCCTTATTGTTTTCATTGAAGATGGCGATCTCCCGGTTTCAACGGACATTTTTACGGACTTTTCTGAGCTCCAGACTCTTTTCTACATTTTCTCGAAGGTAAGGATCTTTTTATTAAATGATATGATTTTTTGGCCTAATTTTGTGCTATCTTATTTTTCACTTGAAGATGGTGATCTCTCTCTCTTCAAATGGACATTTTTTGGATATTTCTGAGCTCGGGTTTTATTTTCTGCATTTCTGGAAGAGCTCCGGGTTCAGGGCCGGTCCGAAAGATATTGGGGCCCAGGACGAGTTAAAAATTTGGGCCCTTTAAATATAGTTTTTTTAAAAAAAATTGAAATATTTAATTTTTTTTGGAGTTTGGAACCTAACCTAGTGCAATACTATGAGGCTCATCTCCACACCAGAAATTTTTATTAATATACTAAAAGATGGTCCAAAATAAGGGGGATATAAACCAATACCTCTTAAAATAAAACAAATATAAGGATTATCATACGAGAACATGTCATTATGACAACTATACGTAACGAGAAGTTGGTCGGTTTTTGTAATTAAATTTAAATTTGAGCGGGTTTTAAATTTATTTTTAATTTTAGGCTCATTTTGAAAAATTTGTCCTAAAGAGAGTAATAGTTCATCATATTGTTAATATGCAAATAAAGCAGAACGTTGCAAAAGAAAAAAAATTCAAACTTCGGAAGTGATGACACAAGCGCCGGTTCTCCGAACGCATGCTTGCACTAAAATCACATTATACGCTTGGTTTAATTATTTTAGGGTTTCTGGATGCCCAATGGCTACATGTTTTCAACGGCTACATTAGTGGTCGGGGTGGCGGGGCCCACGTCCTTCCGTAAACTGTCAAGTTGTGACCTCGAAAATGGATGGCTCTGCTAACTCCCGTTTGCCCATGACTCCACGGTACTGCCATCAAGAAGAGAATCTTGGAAGTTGAGATCATTTAAGACAAGAGGAAGCAGATGCACTAAAAAAATGGGCCCCTGGCCTCGGGGCCCTGGGCGGCTACCCCGGGAGCCCTGGGTCAGGGCTGGGCCTGTCCGGGTTATTTTCTTCTTTTTCTAAAAGATATGGATCTATTCGTAGAATGATATGATTTTTTTTGCTAATTTTGTCATCTCTTATTTTTCTATTGAAATAGCGATCTCCAGGTTTCAACCTACATTTTTACGAATTTTTCTGAGCTTGGGGCTATTTTCGACATTTTCTGAGCTCGAGGCTATTTTGGTTTAATTTTGTTTTCTCTTATTTTTCTGTTGAAGGTGGCGATCTATTGGTTCTAACTAACATTTTTGCGAAATTTTATGAGCTTGGGGCTATTTTCTATATTTTCTGTTAGATATGGATATTTAGATTAAATGATATGATTTTTACACCTTAATTTTTTCTTCTCTTATTTTTCAGTTGAAGTTGGCGATCTCCCGGTTCCAACGGACATTTTCGCGGACTTTTCAGAGCTCGAGGTCATTTTCTACATTTTCTTAAAGATATGATATTTTTATTAAATGATATGATTCTTTGGCCTAATTTTGTCTTCTCTTATTTTTCAGTTGAAGATGGTGATTTCTGTTTCCAACGCACATGTTTGCGTATTTTTTTGAGCTCGAGCCTATTTCTCCATTTTCTGAAAGATATGCATTTTTTATTAAATGATAAGATTTTTTGACAATTTTATCTACTCTTAGTTTTCAGTTGAATATGGCGATCTTTTAGTTCCAACGAACATTTTTGCAGATTTTTCTGAGTTTATGGTTATTTTCTACATTTTCTAGAAAATATGGATCTTTTTATTAAATGATATGATTTTTCTCGCCTAATTTTGGCTTCTCTTTTTTTCACTTGAAGATGGCGGTCTCCCAGTTCCAACAGACATTTTTATGGATTTTTCTGACCTCGAGGTTATTTTCTGTATTTTCTGAAAGGTAGCGATCATTTTATTAAATGATATGATTTTTGGGCCTAATTTTGTATTCTCTTATTTTTTTTCATTGATGATGGCGATCTCCTGGTTCCAACGGATATTTTTGCGTATTTTTCTGAGATCTTGGCTATTTCTGTAGTATCTGCAAGATATCGATCATCTTATTAAATGATATGATTTTTTGTCCTAATTTTGTCGTTTCTTTTTTTCGTTAAATTTGGCAATCTCCTGGTTCCGACAGATTTTTTTACAGAATTTTTGAGACCTGGGATATGTTCAACATTTTATGGAAAATAAGAATCTTTTTATTAAATGATATGATTTATATTGCCAATTTTTTCTTCTCTTATTTTTCAGTTGAACTTAGCGATCTCCCTATTCCAACTTACATTTTTGCGGATTTTCTGAGCTCGGTGATATTTTCATTATTTTATGGAAAATATGAATCATTTTTATAAATGATATGAATTTTGTAGCTTTAGTTTGTCTTCTATTATTTTTAAGTTGAAGATGGCAATCTCCCCATTCCACGGACATTTTTGCGGATTTTTCTGAGCTCCGGGCTATTTTCTACATTTTATGGAAGATATGGATCTTTTTATTAAATGATTTGATTTTTATAACCTAAGTTTTTCTTCTCTTATTTTCCAGTTGAAGTTGGCGACCTCCTGGTTCCAACCGAAATTTTTGCGGATATTTCTGAGCTCCGGGCTGTGTTCCACATTTTCTGGATGATATGTTAAGTTTTATTAAATGATATCAGAGAAGAAAAAAATTAGGCCAAAAATGTCTGTTAGAACCAGGAAATCGCTATCTTCAACTGAAATATAAGTGAAGAGAAAATTCAGATCCGGAAAATCGTCATCTTCATCTATGAAAAAGTCTGTTGTAACCGAAATATCGCCATCTTCAACTTTAAAGATTTTTATAGATCATTTTCTGAGCTTAGTGCTATTTTTTATATTTTATGAAAAATATGGATCTTTTTATTAATTGATATAATTTTTCAAGTCTAAATTTTTCTTCTCTTATTTTCTAGTAGAAGATGTCGATGTTTTTATTAAATAATATGATATTTTGGCCTAATTTTGTCTCACTTATATTCCAGTTGATGATGGCGATCACCCGGTTCCAAAGGACATTTTGGCGGATTTTTCTGAGCTCGGGGCTGTTTTCTACATTTTTGGAAGATATGGATCTTTTATTACATTTTTGATTTTTGTTGCCTAATTTGTTTTCTCTTATTTATCAGTTGAAGATGGCGATATCCCGAATTCGACAGACATTTTTGCCAATATTTCTGAGCTTCGAACTATTTTCTATCTTTTAAATAAATGATTTGTTTTCTCTAGCCTAATTTTGTCTTCTCTTATTTTTCAATTGAAGATGGCGATCTCCCTGTTCCAACGGAAATTTTTGCGGATTTTTCCGACTTCAGGCTACTTTCTACAATTTCTTACAGATATGGATCTTTTTATTAAATGAAATGATTTTTATCGCTTACGTTTGTCTTCTCTTATTTTTTTCATTTGAAGATGGCGGTCTCCCGGTTCCAACGGATATATTTACAGATATTTCTGACCTCAGCGCTATTTTCTGTATTTTTGGAACATATCGATCGTTTAATTAAATGATACGATTTTTGGCCTAATTTTATCTTTTCTTATTTTTTTGTTGATGTTGGCAATCTCATGGTTCCAATGGATATTTCTGCAGATATTTTTGAGCTCGGGGCTATTTTCATATTATCTAAAAGATATTGATCGGTTTATTAAGTGATATGATTTTTGGCCTAATTTTGTCTTCTCTCTTTTTCGTTAAATTTGGCCATCTCCCGGCTCCGATGGATATTTTTACGGATTTTTCTGAACTCGGGGATATTTTCTAAATTTTATGGAAAATTTGAATCTTTATATACAATGTGATTTTTATTGCCAAATTTTGTCTTATCTTATTTTTAATTTTAACATAGCGATCTCCTGGTTCTAACGGTCATTTTTTCGGATTTTCTGAGCTCGGTACTTTTTTCTTTATTTTGTGGAACATATGGATCTGTTTATTAAATGATATGATTTTTATAGCTTTGGTTTTTCTTATATTATTTATAAGTTGAAAATGGCGATCTTCCGGTTCCAACGAACATTTTTGCGGATTTTTCTGAGCTCAGGGCTATTTTCTACTTGTTATGCAAGATATGGATCTTTTGATTAAATGATATGATTTTTATAACCAAAGTTTGTATTCTCTTATTTCCCAGTTGAAGATGGCGATCTTTTATTGAATGATATGATTTTTTTGACTTAATTTTGTCTTCTCTTATATTTCTGGGTGTAGATGGCATTCTCTCGGTCACAAAGGACATTTTTACGGATTTTTCTGAGTTTTGGGCTATTTTCCACATTTTATGGAAGATAAGGATCGTTTTATTAAATGATATGATGTTGGCCTAATTTTATCTTCTCTTACTTTCCAGTTGAAGTTGGCGATCTCACGGATCCAACGGAAATTTTTGTGGATATTTCAAAGCTCCGTGATATTTTCCACATTTTCTAGAAAATGTGGATCGTTTTATTAAATGATATGAGAGAAGACAAATTTAGGCCAAAAATATCTGTTGGAACCGGGAAATCGCCATCTTCAAAGAAATATCAGATAAGACAAAATTCAACCGGGGGATCACAATTTCACCTATAAAAAGTCCATTATAACCGGGATATCTCCATCTCCGACTGAAAAGATTTTTATATATGATTTTCTGAGCTTGGTGCTATTTTCTATATTTTATGAAAGATATGGATATTTTTATTAATTGAAATGATTTTTAGCCTATGTTTGTCTTCTCTTATTTTTAAGTTGAAGATGACGATCTTTTTATCAAATAATATGATTTTTTGCCCTAATTTTGTCTTCTCTTATATACCAGTTGAAGATGGCGATCTCCCGGTTCTAACCGGCCTATTTTGCACATTTTATGGAAGATATGGATCTTTTTATTAAATGATTTGGATTTTGTAGCCTAATTTCTCTTATCTTATTTTTAAGTTGAAAATGGCGATCGCTTGGTACTAAAGACATTTTGCGGATTTTTCTGAGCTCAAGGCTAATTTATACATTTTAGGGAAGATATGGATCTTTTTATCAAATGATATGATGTTATGGCCTTATTTTGTCATCTCTTATTTTTAAATTGAAAATGGCGATCTCTCGGTTCCAATGGACATTTTTGCGGATTTTTCTGAGCTCCGAGCTATTTTCTAAAAGTTATGGAAGATACGTATCTTTTTATAAAATGAAATGATTTTTATAGCCTAAGTTTGTCTTCTCTTATTTTTCAATTGAAGATGGCGATCTCCGGTTCCAACGGCCATTTTTGTTGATTTTCTAAGTCCCGAGTATTTTCTACATTTTCTGTATAATATTAATCTTAATATTAAATGATATAATTTTTGAAACCAAGTTTTATCTTCTCCTATTTTTCAGTTGAATATGGTGATCTCCCAGTTCTAACAGACATTTTTACGGATTTTTCTAAGCTCGGGGCTATTTCTACAGTTTATTGAATAAATAGATATTTTTATTAAATGATATGATTTTATAGCCTAAGTATGTCTTCTAAATTTTTAGTTGAAGATGGCGCTCGCCCGGTTTCAACAAACATTTTTTCCAGATTTTTCTGAACCTGAGGCTATTTTCTATAATTTATGGAAGATATGGATCTTTTTATTAAATGGTATTATTTTTGGCCTAATGTTCTCTTCTGTTATTTTTTTGAAGATGGCGATCTTCCGGTTCCAGCGGACATTTTTACCGATTTTACTGAGCTCTGGACTACTTTCTAAATTTTCTGCATGATATTAATCGTTGTATTAAATGATATGATTTTTACGGATATTTCTGCGGATTTTTCTGACCTCGCGGGTATTTTCTATATTTTTGGAGGATATGAATCTTTTTATTAAATGATATGATTTTTGGATTAATTTTGTCTTCTCTTATTTTCCAGTTCAAGTTGGCGATCTCCCAGTTCCAAAGGACATTTTTGCGGATTTTTCTAAGCTCATGACTATGTTCTACATATTCTGGAAGATATGTATCGTTTTATTAAATGATTTGATTTTTGGCCTAGTTTTGTCATATCTTATTTTTAAGTTGAAGATGGCGATCTCCCAGTTCAAAATGGCTTTTTTGCAGATTTTTTATGCGCAGGGCTATTTTCTACATTTTCTAAAAGATATGGTTGTTTTAGTAAATTATATGATTTTTATAACCTAAGTTTCTCTTCTCTTATTTTTCAATTGAACATGGCGATCTCCCGGTTCAATCGGACATTTTTGCGGATTTTTCTGAGCTCGGGGCTATTTTCTAAATTTTCTGGAAGATATAGATCTTTTATTAAATGATAGGATTTTTTTGCCTAATTTTGCATTCTCTTATTTTTTTAGTTGAAGATGACGATCTCCCGGTTCCAACAGACATTTTTGCGTATTTTTCCTGAGCTTGAGACTATTTTCTGTATTCTCAGGAAGATATGGATCGTTTCTATTGAAATATATTATATTTATAGCCTAATTTTGTCTTCTCTTATTTTTCAGTTGAAGATGGCAACCTCCCGGTTCCAACGGAAATTTTTGCAGATTTTTCTGAGATCGATTGTATTTTTACATTTTCTATATGAAATAGATCTTTTATTAAATGATATGATTTCTATAGCCAAATTTTGTCTTCTCTTATTTTTCAGTTGAAGGTGACGATCTCCCGGTACCAACAGACATTTATGAGTTGATGGTGGCGATCTCCCGGTACCAACAGACATTTATGCGGATTTTTCTGAGCTCGGGCCTATTTCTACATTTTCTGGAAGATATGTATCTTTATAAAATGATTAGTTATAACCCGTGCCCGTGTGCACGAGGCATTCAAGATTTTTCCCCGCAAAATCTTTGTCCCAAAAAATATTTCTACAACCAAAATTTAAAAGAACAACAAATTAGCGTAAAAAAATTTAGAGGCACGGCCGCCTTCGGCGAGGAACAATAAATTCTTGAGGGCGCCTTAGGTGCAGAACAACAAATTAGCATATAAACATTTAGCGGGCGCCTTTGGCGCGGGCACCCCGGCGGTTAATTAAAACAGATGTCTAAAAAGCTCAACCCGCCTCTTTGAATGCATATTCCCTTTGTTTTTTTGGGTATCAATTTTTTGGTTAGGTGTTTCGATTAGTACAAAATTGGTGAAAATGAGAATGGTGGGTTTGAGCGTGTGTAGTGTATTGGGGTTTTTGGTTTTTTTTGCTAGGGGGTATGATTTGGGGGGGGGGTGTGTGTGTTTTGGGGGGTTTGGGTGGAGTTTTGTGTTTTTTGGTTTTAGGTTTAAGAAGGTTGTCCCATGTGACGATGTGACATTGGCACATTGGACAAAGATTTAAAAACATCCCTCTTTTATAATATAGATATGATTTTTTGGCTTTATTTTGTCTACTTTTATTTTTCAGTTGAATATAGCGATCTTTCGGTTCCAACAAACATTTTTGCGGATTTTTCTGAGTTTGGTGCTATTTTCTATATTTTCTAGAAGATATGGATTTTCTTATTAAATGATATGATGTTTATAGCCTAATTTTGTCTTCTCTTATTTTTTTAGTTGAAGATGGCGATCTCCCGATACCAACAAATATTTTTGCTGATTTTTCTGAGCTCGGACCTACTACTAAATTTTCTGGAAGATATGTATCTTTTTATTAAATGATATGATTTTTTGGCTTAATTTTGTCTACTCTTATCTTTCATTTGAATATGGCAATTTTCGGTTTCAACAGACATTTATGGGGATTTTTCATAGTTTATGGCTATTTTCTACATTTTTCACTTAATGATGGCAGTCTACCAGTTCCAACAGACATTTTCACGGATTTTTCTGACCTCGAGACTATTTTCTGTATTTTCTGTAAGATATCGATCGTGTAATTAAAAGATAATATTTTTTGGCCTAATTTTGTCTTCTCTTATTTTTTGTTGATGATGGCGATCTCCTGATTCCAAAGGATATTTTTGCGCATTTTTCTGCGCTCTGGGCAATTTTCTGTATTATCTGTAAGATATCGATCGTCTTATTATGTGATACATTTTTTGGCCTAATTTTGTCTTCTCTTTTTTCGTTACATTTGACAATCTTCCAGTTCTGACGGATATTTTTGCGGATTGTTCTGAGCTCCAGGATATTTTTTACATTCTATGGAAAATAGGAATCTTTATATTAAATGATATGATTTTTATTGCCAAATTTTTCTTCCCTTATTTTCAGTTGAACTTAGCGAACTCTCGGTTCCAATGGACATTTTTGCGGATTTTTCGAGCTCGGTGCTATTTTCTTTATTTTTTTTGGAAAATATGAATCATTTTAAGAAATGATATGATTTTTGTAGCTTAAGTTTGTCTTCTATTATTTTTAAGAAGATGGCGATCTCCCGGTTCCAACAGACATTTTTTGCGGAATTTTCTGAGCTTCAGGCTATTTTCTAAATTTTATGGAAGATTTTGATCTTTTTATTAAATGAAATGATTTTTATAATCTAAGTTATTCTTCTCTTATTTTCGAGTTGAAGTTGGCGATCTCCTGATTCCAATAGAAATTTTTGCAGATATTTTTGAGCTCTGGACTATTTTTCATATTTTCTGGAAGATATGGAATGTTTTATTAAATGATATCAGAGAAGACAAAATTAGGCCAAAAATGTCCGTTGGAACCGAGAAATCATAATCTTCAAATGAAATATAAGAGAGGACAAAATTTGGAACCGGGATATCATCATCATCATCTATAAAAATGTCCAATGTAACCGGGATATCGCCATCTTCAACTGAAATATATATCATTTTCTGAGCTTGGTGTTATTTCCACATTTTATGAAAGAAACAAATCTTTTTATTTATTGATATGATTTTTCTAGCCTAAATTTGTCTTCTCTTATTTTTCAGTTGAAGATGTCGATCTTTTTATTAAACGATATGACATTTTCGCCTAATTTTGTCTTCTCTTATATTTCAGTTGATGATGGTGATTGCCCGATTCCAAAGGACATTTTTGCGGATTTTTCTGAGATCAAGGCTATTTACTGCATTTTCTGGAAGATATGAATCTTTTATTACATTATTTGATTTTTGTTACCTAATTTTGTTTTCTCTTATTTTTAGTTGAAGATGGAGATATCCTGGTTCCAAAGGACATTTTTATTGATATTTCTGAGCTCAGGACTATTTTCTACATTTTATGTAAATATGAATCTTTTTATTAAATGATATGTTTTTCTAGCCCAATTTTGCCTTCTCTTATTTTTCAATTGAAGGTGGCGATCTCCTAGTTCCAAAGGAAATTTTTGAGGATATTTCTGACCTTGAGGCTATTTTCTACATTTTATTGTAGATATGGATCTTTTTATTAAATGACATGATTTTTGTAGCTTATGTTTGTTTTCTCTTATTTTTCACTTGAAGATGGCAGTCTCCTAGTTCCAACGAACATTTTTTGCGGATTTTTCTAACCTTAGGGCTTTTTTCTGTATTTTCTGGAAGATATCGATCATTTTATTAAATAATATGATTTTTTTGGCTAATTTTGTCTTCCCTTATTTTTTTCGTTGATGATGGCGATCTCCCGGTTCCAACGGATATTTCTGCAGATTATTTTAAGCTCTGGGCTATTTTTTATATTATCTGCAAGATATCGAATTTTTTATTAAATGATATGATTTTTTGCCGAATTTTGTATTCTCTTTTTTCGTTAAATTTGGCAATCTCCCAGTTCCGACGGAAATTTTTGCGGATTTTTCTTAGCTCAGATCTATTTCCTTCTTTTTCTGCAAAATTTGAATCTCTTCATCATATGATATTATTTTTTGGCAAATTTTGTATTCTCTTTTTTTATTTGAAGATGGTGATCTCCGGATTCGAACGAACATTTTTGAAGATTTTTTTGAGTTTGGTTTTATTTTCAACATTTTCTGGAAGATAAGGATTTACATATTAAATGATACGATTTTTATTGCCTAATTTTGTCTTCTCTTATTTTTTAGTTGAAGATGGAGATCTCACGGTTCCAACAGACATTTTTTCTGATTTTTTGGAGCTCAGTGCTATTTTCTACATTTTCTGAAAGAAATGAAACTTTTTATAAAATGATATGATTTTTCGGCCTAATTTTGTCGTCTCTTCTTTTTCAGTTGAAGATGGAGATTGACCGGTTCCAACGGACTTTTTTGCGGGCTTTTCTGAGCTCATGGCTATTATATATTTTTTGTGTAAGTTATGTATCTTTAAGTTAAAGGATATGATTTTTATACCATAATTATTTCATCTCATATTTTTCGTTGAATATGGCGATCCCCCGGTTCCAACGGACATTTTTGTGGACCTTTCAGATCTCTAGTCCATTTTCTACATTTTCATGAAGATATGAATCTTTTTGCTAAATGATTTGATTTTTTGCGTAATTTTGTCTTCTCTTATTTTTGGTTGAAGATGGTGATCTTCCGGTTCCAACGGACTTTTTAGCGACTTCTCTAAACTTGGGGCAATTTTCTAAATTTTCTTAAGATATGATTTTTTAAATAAATGATAAGATTTTTTGGCCCAATTTTCTCTTCTTTTATTTTTCAGTTGAATATGGCAATCTCCCATTTCCAACTACATTTTTGTAGACTTTTCTAAGATGCGATCCATACATTTTCTGAAAGATATGAATCTTTTTATTAAATGATATGATTTTTTTGCCTAATTTTATCTTCTCTTATTTTTAAGTTGAAGATAATAATCTCCTGGTACCAATGAACATTTTTACTGATTTTTCTAAGCGCGGGGCTATTTTCTAAAATTTTTTGAAGATATGAATATTTTTATTAAATGAAATGATTTTTTTGGTACATCGGAAACTAACAACACTGGGAATCGAACCCAGTTCCTTCCCCTTCTATAGCTGCTCCTAGTTCTTACCGTGTCTCCATTATTGAATAAAAGGAGGGCTGATGCTCTTTATGTACTTTGAGCATGAGGTTCCACCGTTATCATGTCCATTGTGTATATCATCTGATGTATGTTCTGGAAGTTGGGAATCTGTCCTATAATCCAGAAAGAAGATGTAACTTATAATACAGTATGGGAGGGGTTGATACCACTCGGCCACTGGCCGTTGTTAATGATATGATTTTTATAATCTATGTTTGTCTTCTCTTATTTTTTTACGTTGAAGATAACGATCTCCCGGTTCCAACGGACATTTTTGTGGAGTTTTCTGAGCTCAGAATTATTTCTACATTTTCTGGAAGAAATGTATCGTTTTATTAAATGATTTTATTTTTGGTCTAATTTTTATTCTCTTTTTTCTAGTTGAATATGGCGATCCCCCGGTTCCAACTGATATTTTTGTGGATTTTTCTTAGCTCGGGGCTATTTTCTACATTTTCTGGAAGATATGGATCTTCTATTAAATGATATTATTTTATGACCTAATTTTGTCTTCCCCTATATTAAATGATATGATTTTTATAACCAAATTTTGTTTTCTCTTATTTTCCAGTTGAAGGTAACGATCTTTTGGTTCCAATGAACATTTTTGTGGATTTTTCTAAGCACGGGGCTATTTTCTAAATTTTATTGAAGATAAGAATATTTTTACTAAATGAAAAAAAATTTGGTACATCGAAAAGTAACAACACTGGGAATCGAACCTAGTTCCTTCCCCTTCTGTAGCTGCACCTTGTTCCTACCGTGTCTCCATTATTGAATAAAGGGAGGGCTGATGCTCTTTATGTGCTTTGAGCATGAGGTTCCACCGTTATCATGTCCATTGTGTATATAATCTGATGTATGTTCTGGAAGTTGGGAATCTGTCCTATAATCCAGAAAGGAGATGTAACTTATAATAAAGTATGGGAGGGGGTGATACCACTCGGCCACTGGCCGTTGTTAATGATATGATTTTTATAAGACATCTTCTCTTATTTTTACGTTTCAGATAGCGATCTCCCGGTTCCAACATACATTTTTGTGGAGTTTTCTGAGCTCGGAATTATTTCTACATTTTCTGGAAGATATGTATCGTTTTATTAAATGATTTGATTTTTGGCCTATTTTTTTCTTCTCTTTTTTTAGTTGAATATGGCGATCTCCAGGTTCCAACTGATATATTTGTGGATTTTTCTGAGCTCGGGGTTATTTTCTACATTTTCTAGAAGATATGGATCTTCATGTTAAATGATATTATTTTATGACTTAATTTTGTCTTCCTCTATATTAAATGATATGAGTTTTATAACCAAATTTTGTTTTCTCTTATTTTCGAGTTGAAGATGACGATCTTTTGGTTCCAAAGGACATTTTTGCGGATATTTCTAAGCTCGGAGCTATTTTATGTATTTTATGGATGATATTGATTGTATGATATGATTTCTTTTGGCCTAATTTTGTCTTCACTTATTTTTTTCATTGAAAATGGCGATCTCTCGGTTCCAACAGATATTTTTTGCGGTTTTTTTGAGCTCTGTGATGTTTTCTACATTTGCTGTAAGATATGAACCTTTTATTAAATGATATGATTTTATAGCCTAACTTTGTCATCACATATTTTTTAAGTTGAAGAAGACGATCTCCCGGTTCCAAAGGGCATTTTTGCGAATTTTCCTGATCTCTGAGTTTTTTTCAATATTTTTTGAAAGATATGATTTTTTTATTAAATGATATGATTTTTTGGCCTAATTTTTTCTTCTCTTCTTTTTTAAGTTGAAGATGACAATCTCCTGTTACAAATGACTTTTTTCCGGATTTCTCTGGGCTCAGGGCTATTTTCTATATTTTCTGGAAGGTATGGAACTATTAATTAAATGACAGAATTTTTTGGCCTAATTTTTTCTTCTCTTATTTTTCAGGTTAAGATCGCGATCTCCCGGTTCCAACGGACATTTTTGTGGATTTTTCTGAGCTACGGGCTAATTTCTACATTTTCATTAAGATTTGGATTTTATATTAAATAATATGATTTTTACAACTACTTTTTTCTTGTCTTATTTTTTAGCTGAAGAAGGCGATATCCCGATTCCAACTGACATTATTATGGATTTTTATGAGCTTGGTCCTATTTTCTACATTTTTTGGAAGATATGGATCTATATATTAAATGATATGATTCTAAGGGCATAATTTTGTCTTCTCTTATTTTTAAGTTGAAGATGGGGATCTCCCGATTCCTATGGAAATTGTTTTATTGAACTTTTTTGCGAACTTTCTGAGCTTGGGCCTATTTTCTATATTTTCTATAAGATATGTATATGTATATTAAATGCTATGATTTTTTCATCCTAATTTTTTGTTCTCTTATTTTTTCGTTGATATTGTGATCTCCCGATTCCAACGGACATTTTTGCAGGCTTTTCAGAGATCGGGGCCATTTTCTACATTTTTCAAAAAGATAAGATATTTTTATTAAATGTATGATTTTTGGCCCAATTTTGTCTTCTCTTATGTTTTTTCAGTTGAAGATGGTGATCTACTGGTTCCAATTGACATTTTTGCAGATTTTTCTTAGTTCGGAGCTATTTTCTACATTTCTGGAAGATATGTATCGTTTTGATTAATGATATTATTTTTGGCTAATCTCCGAATATTTCTGAGCTCGGGGTTATTTTCTATATTTTCTGTAAAATATGAATCTTTTTATTAAATGATATGATTTTTATAGCCTAAGTTTGTCTTCTCTTATTTTTCAGTTGAAGATGACGGTCTCCCGGTTCCAACGGACATTTTTGCGGATTTTTCTGACATCGGGGCTATTTTCTGCATTTTGTGGAAAATATCGATCGTTTTATTAAATGATACTTTTTTTGCCAAATTTTCTCTTCTCTTATTATTTTTTGTCAATATGGAGATCTCCCGGTTTCAACAGACATTTTTACGGATTTCTCTGAGCTCTAGGCTATTTTCTGTATTATAGGGAAGTTATCGATAGTTCTATTTAATGATTTGATTTTTTGGCCAGATTTTATCTTCTCTTTTTTCGTTAAATTTGGCTATGTCCCGGTGCCAACATATATGTTTGCGAATTTTCTAAGCTCGGGGATATTTTCTACATTTTCTAGAAGACTAGAATCTTTATATTAAATGATATGATTTTATAGCCTTAATTTGTCTTCTCTTATTTTTCAGTTGCTCATAGCGATCTCCCGATTCCAACAGACATTTTTTCAGATTTTTTGAGTTCGTTGTTATTTTCTTTATTTTATGAAAGATTTGGATCTTTTTATTAAATGATATGATTTTTATAGCTTAAGTTTGTCTAATTATCCTTTGCTAATAATTTTCCTAATCAAATCATTTTAATTAAAACTATTTCTTTTATAACCCTTCCTATTTTTCCTAACCCTCCATGAATATTTTGATTCAAAATCTTTCCTTTATTTCCTTAGCATTTAACCCCACCAAAATGCAAAGAAAGATAAAACCGTAGCCCCTCTACAAATCAAACCCAAATCACAAAGGGAAGCCTGCAAACTATTTTTCCCATCTACAAAGTACTGCCACCTCCATATTTTTATTTCCAACGGTTACAAAACCCACCCCCTCGCGTTACTTTTTTCTTCCTCCTCCTTCCAATGAAACCCAACCCAAAGGCTCCTTCCCCAGCTGCACTTTCGCCATCACCGAACCTCGCTCTCCCCCTCAACTTGCCGCTAACCTCCCCAACTTCTGGCAACACCACCATGACCCCACCCACCTTTCTTTCTCTGTCCACCGGCAGCCGCAACTTCATAACCCTCCTCCGACCACAACTCAGGCGCTGTCACCCTATCCGAGCCTCCTCCCGTGACCTCCACTACCCTCAAGATCGACTCCCTTAACCACCGACCACCACCTTCCCACCGCCGAACTCAACCACCCCCGACAGATCCTAAGCTCCGCCGGCCACCACCCTGCACACCTCCAGTTCGATGACTCATCCCACTTTCGACCAGAACCCACTCCAACGAGCCCACCTCCCCAGCAAAGGCTGCCCCTCTTCGACTATGGATGGCATCAACTCCTTCCCAAGTGGCACCCTCCCCTGTTTCGACACTTTTCGCCACATCCAAGCCTCCGCCAACCCCCCCCTCAGCCCGCCTGTTGTCGCCTCTGTTCGGAGCCAACGCCCATTGCCCCGACTTCGCCCCGACGTCGACGGCCGTTCTCCCATCGCCGGTGGATAACCCAAAACCCCTGTCGACCCCCAGTTCCAACACCCGATCCGACATCGCCACAGGCCGCAACACCCAATCCCCGGCCTTGACCTCCGCTCCAAACCCAGATCCCGACGGCCGCGAGCCATCGCCAAAGCCCTGCCGTGTCACCCTGGCCACCCTCTAGCCATCACCGCCCTCTCCATTTTCCCCCACACTTCGGCACCCTACCGACGACCACCACAGACCCGACCATCTCCTCTCCATTCACCCCAGCTCGCCAAGACCCTCAGACTCCCTTCCCCCGAAGCTCAGCACACTCTGATCGCCTCTAGGCAGCCGCCACACCTTCCCGCCAAGCCCCTTACCGGCGACCTCAAACCTAGCCACCGTACGAATCCCGACACCTCGAATCCTCCGCCCTGCCCTTCATCCTCCCCACTCTGTTCGAAACAAGGGCCCCCCAGCCCGACACCCTCTGCCCTCAACTCCGATCGACACGCGCACCTCCAGCTTGCCATGGAACCGCCTTAGCCTTCCTTCACAGCCCGTAAAGCTACCCCCAGCGCCCTGCCGCTGCATCCCTCTCCCCGCTGCCCCGGTGCCGTGACCCGCTACGCTCCGATGACCCACACAGCCACGCCCTCCGACTCGCCACGTTTTCCCTTCCTTGCCTCCACCGGACCAGCCTCCGTCCTTAACCTCCTAACTCCGACAAACCCCTCTGACGGTGCCACCGCACCAAACCCCTTCTCCCAACTCACAGCGCCCACACACTGCCGTGTCGTCACCACAACGGTCGATCGCCTGACCCCGATTCATCGTCGCCGCAGCCCTTCGTCATTTGACCGACCACATCGTCCGACCACCGAACGCCGCCTGACCTCCCATTACTCCCAGCCTCCGACCCAACACCAAGGAGAGTGATCGGAAACAAACGTGATCTATGTTATTGAACTGATGCTATACATTATATAGGTTATGCAATGAATGGACAATATTTATATTAAATTTATATTATATAGGTTATATAGAGTACTGCTAGTTGTGATACATTATAATTTAGTTAGATGTGAATCTATGATATGGTATAAGATTTATGTTACTTTATATGTTACTTTATAAGTACTGTAGGCATGTTAGCTCTTATATTATCATTTAGTTAGAATTAATATAAGTACACTTATATCTATTGAATCTGTATGCGTAAGGTAGGATGGTATGCAGATTTAGGATTATGATAGGTTCCTTGGCTTGATATCATGGATCTAACCTCGCAGATAAATTACGTATGCCAAATTGCTATCGCCTGGACATCTGAAATCGACTATAACAGGCAAGTGCACATTTTTACTGCTGATTTTGATTTTTTTGAGATATTTCGATATGCAAGTGTACATATTTTGTAACCATTGCATTTAATTGTTTGGACCGAGAAATTCTGATATGCAAGTTGCACCTTTTTCCACGTCTTAACTACCATTTCATCTCTAATTGCATATGTTTACTTCTGGTGCATCGCAAGATTAGATATATGTGTGTGCGTGTCGACATGTTTATAGTAATTGAAGAATGCATTGTAATGTGGCAAAAGGCAAATTATTGAACATGTGGCATGTTTGGCAAATTATTGAACATGCGGCCTGCTTGGCAAATTATTGAACTTGCAGCCTGTTTGGCAAATCATAGAACTAAATGGCACGTTTGGCTACTCTGGCTTGTGCCAACACTATAACTCCTAATGGCTCAGTTGGTCGTATCTGGCTCGTGGTCCAGACAATAAAGAACACTTGGGTGGGGTTGGGTTCACGGGTACTAGCCGGTAGTAAACGGACTACCTCTCGGGGGCACCTGAAGGTAGATCCACTTACTAGCCGTCTAACGACATGAACTTTAGTCACGAACTTGCACACACTATTGAATTGATTGAAATGGATATACGAACATGTTAGAACTGCTACAGCTTTCCTTTAATCAGTCTGCCAACTGTTTAACATTTAAAACTGATGTTGTTTCCCTTTTAATAGCAATGCCATGTTATCACCTTTAATAAAATTGCTATGCTTGCTGCTGTACACACTACACTTACCATGCTCATTATTGTACACACTACACTTACATACTCATTACTGTACACACTACACTTGCCAAGTTTGTTACTTTGCACACTACTTTTGCCATGCCACTGCTTTGCACACCACACATTCCATGTTTGTTACTTTGCACACTACTTTTGCCCTGTCACTGCTTTGCATACTACACTTGCCATGTTTGTTACTTTGTACACCACACTTGTCATGCTTATTGCTTTCTTACACTGCTATGTTTTAACTATTGGAATCATGAAATGATTTTGAAAACCTTGCCGAGGGTCTTTTCTACCTAATGCTTTAAATCTTGCCGAGCGACCCTCTTGACGTATATTTCCTTGTCTTATGAAATATACGTCAGGCATTAGACAGATTTGCAGAGGAGCGAGCCTAGAGACCGAGCAGGTTGATCAGGAGTGCCTTGCCGGTAAGTTCCCTCGCTGAGGAGCAATGTGCCTTCACAGCATCTTTGTACTTGTTGTTTCTTCCATAATTTGTATGGGCTTTATAACCCTGTCTCTTTTCATTCTTTCTCTGTTGTAATTCTTCTGAGACTTGGGAATTTCAATAAATAAAATTATCTGTGTTGTTTGCGTTGCATGCAAGAACCTGCCACGTAGTCATACACAGACGCTTATTGTGCTTAAGTCAAAGAAGGAAGAAAACGAAAAAATACTTCTTCTTTGCTTTAAACACATGCGGACCCGCTCGCATCCTCGCTCCCAAGTATAATGGAAAGCGGGGTATGACAGGCAGAATCTGAACGACCAGAGCGATGGAGGCAATTGATACGGCCATCTTGGGACGGCCCAAGAGTGAGCAGTCCAAGCCCACATTGGAAGCGGGAGGCCCCCAAAAGGAGTTTGGGCCGACCGACGAGGCCCTCACGAGGACATGATACCGAGTCGACCACGATCGGTACGTGTGCTTCGTCAGCCCACGATAGCGGGAGTTAACCGCTCCCCAGAACACTCCCCCTTAATGACCATTAATGGACCCCATTAACCCACCTTCATGGCGCATGAATGCACCTTAAAGGAGGCAGATCATGGGGACGGAAAATGGGGGACGTGGACGAGGAAACGATCGTGGGAGGACCCCTATAAAGGAACTCAGGAGGCAACGAAGAAAGGGAGCTGGCCCCGGATATCAATAGACGGAGGTATTCTACACAAAGACCTTGTTTTCCACTTTATATTCCCTCCCCTAGCTCGGTCTGAGGACACGCGTGTTGGCCACCCTGTGAGCCGTACCGGTCCCTCCGTGCGTCATACAGATCCGTTTTGACTTAGACATCAGAGGGGACTTGGCCGGAACTAAGGTCCAGCCCCCTCTGACAAGCTTCTTTGTCTGTCCAGGCCAAGCTGATCTCACGGCACCGAGGCTACTCCACAGCGCCACACCGACTGAGGCCGAGCGCGTCCAACAACGAGCCCGCTCGCCCCTGACGAGCTACATCGTCAACCAAGGCCGAGCAGATCCAGCGGTACCAAGGTTATTCCTCTGCATGTCGCTAACCAAGGCCGAGTGCTCCCATCAACGAGCCCGCTCGCCTCGACACGCCGAGGACACTCTTTGAAGAGCCATCGTAAGGATCGAAGCTACCCCGTCAGGCAATCACACACTTGACGGAACCAAGGGGTCTCATCTGACTCCTTGACCACGTTGACCGCCCATCCTGCGGCCAACGATTCAGTGGTGAGAAAACACCCGTAAACATCAATTGAAGATGGCGATCTCCGGTTCCAACGGCCATTTTTGCTGATTTTCTAAGTCCAGAGTATTTTCTACATTTTCTATATAACATTAATCGTAATATTAGATGATATGATTTTTATAACCAAATTTTGTCTTCTCCTATTTTTTCAATTGAATATGGCGATCTCCTAGTTCTATCAGACATTTTTACGAATTTTTCTAAGCTCGGGGCTATTTCTACAGTTTATTGAATATATAGATATTTTTATTAAATGATATGATTTTATAGCCTAAGTATGTCTTCTAAATTTTTAGTTGAAGATGGTGATCGCCCGGTTCCAACAAACATTTTTTCGGATTTTTCTGACCTTGAGGCTATTTTCTATAATTTATGGAAGATATGGATCTTTTTATTAAATGGTATGATTTTTGGCCTAATTTTCCCTTCTGTTATTTTTTTCTTTGAAAATGGCGATCTCCCGGTTCCAGCGGATGTTTTTACGGATTTTACTGAGCTCTGGATTACTTTCAAAATTTTCTGCGTGATATTAATCGTATTAAATGATATGATTTTTACGGATATTTCTGCCGATTTTTATGTCCTCGCGGGTATTATCTACATTTTTGGAGGATATGGATCTTTTTATTAAATGATATGATTGTTGGATTAATTTTGTCTTCTCTTATTTTCCAGTTCAAGTTGGCGATCTCCCGGTTCCAATGGATATATTTGCGGATTTTTCTAAGCTCACGACTATGTTCTACATATTCTAGAAGATATGTATCGTTTTATTAAATGATTTGATTTTTTGGCCTGGTTTTTTCATATCTTATTTTTAAGTTGAAGATGGCGATCTTCCAGTTCAAATGGACATTTTTGCAGATTTTTCTATGCTTGGGGCTATTTTTTACATTTTCTGAAAGATATGGTTGTTTTACTAAATTATATGATTTTTATAACCTATGTTTCTCTTCTCCCATTTTTCAATTGAACACGACAATCTCCCAGTTCCATCGGACATTTTTGCGGATTTTTTTGAGCTCGGGGCTTTTTTCTAAATTTTCTGGAATATATGGATGTTTTATTAAATGATTGAATTTTTTTGCCTAATTTTGCATTCTCTTATTTTTAAGTTGAAGATGGCGATCTCCCGGTTCCAACAGACATTTTTGCATATTTTTCCTGAGCTCGGGAATATTTTTAGTAGTTTCAGGAAGATATGGATCATTTCTATTGAAATAGATTATATTTATAGCCTAATTTTGTCTTCTCTTATTTTTCAGTTGAAGATGGTAACCTCCCGGTTCCAACAGATAGTTTTACAGATTTTTCTAAGATCGATTGTATTTTTACATTTTCTATAGGAAATAGATCTTTTATTAAATGATATGATTTCTATAGCCAAATTTTGTCTTCTCTTATTCTTTAGTTGAAGGTGGCGATCTCTCGGTACCAACAGACATTTATGCGGATTTTTCTGAGCTCGGGCCTATTTCTACATTTTCTGGAAGATATGTATCTTTTATTAAATGATATGATTTTTTGGCTTAATTTTGTCTACTTTTATTTTTCAGTTGAATATAGTGATCTTTCGGTTCCAACAGACATATTTGCAGATTTTTCTGAGTTGGGGCTATTTTCTATATTTTCTAGAAGATATGGATTTTCTTATTAAATGATATGATGTTTATAGCCTAATTTTGTCTTCTCTTATTTTTTAGTTGAAGATGGCGATCTCCCGGTACCAACATACATTTTTGCAGATTTTTTTGAGCTCGGACCTACTACTAAATTTTCTGGAAGATATGTATCTTTTTATTAAATGATATGATTTTTGGCTTAATTTTGTCTACTCTTATCTTTCATTTGAATAAGGCGATTTTTCGGTTACAACGGATATTTTTTGCGGATTTTTCATAGTTTAAGGCTATTTTCTACATTTTTTAGAAAATTTGGATCTTTTTATTAATTGATAAGATTTTTCTAGCCTAATTTTGGCTTCTATATTTTTTACTTGATGATGGCAGTCTACCCGTTCCAACAGACATTTTTACAGATTTTTCTGACCTCGAGACTATTTTCTGTATTTTCTGTAAGATATCGATCGTTTTATTAAAAGATAAAAAATTTTTGGCCTAATTTTATCTTCTCTTATTTTTTTGTTGATGATGGCGATCTCCCGATTCCAAAGGATATTTTTGCGCATTTTTCTGAGCTCTGTGCAATTTTCTGGATTATCTGTAAGATATCGATCGTCTTATTAAGTGATACGCTTTTTGCCTAATTTTGTCTTCTCTTTTTTTGTTACATTTGACAATCTTCCAGTTCCGACAGATATTTTTTCGGATTGTTCTGAGCTCCGGGATATTTTCTACATTCATGGAAAATAAGAATCTTTATATTAAATGATATGATTTTTATTGCCAAATTTTTCTTCACTTATTTTTCAGTTGAACTTAGCGAACTCCCAGTTCCAATGGACATTTTTGCGGATTTTCGGAGCTCGGTGCTATTTTCTTTATTTTTTGGAAAATATGAATCATTTTAATAAATGATATGATATTTGTAGCTTAAGTTTGTCTTCTATTATTTTTAAGAGAAGATGGCGATCTCCCAGTTCCAAAGAACATTTTTACAGAATTTTCTGAGCTCCGGGCTATTTTCTACATTTTATGGAAGATTTTAATCTTTTATTAAATGATATGATTTTTATAATCTAAGTTTTTCTTCTCTTATTTTCCAGTTGAAGTTGGCGATCTCCCGGTTCCAATAGAAATTTTTGCGGATATTTTTGAGCTCTGAGCTATTTTCCACATTTTCTGGAAGATATGGAACGTTTTATTAAATGATATCAGAGAAGACAAAATTAGGCCAAAAATGTCCCTTGGAACCGAAAAATCGTAATCTTCAAATGAAATATAAGATAGGACAAAATTTGGAACCGGGAAATCATCATCTTCATCCATAAAAATGTCCATTGTCACCGGGATATCGCATCTCCTACTGAAAAGATTTTTATATATCATTTTCTGAGCTTGGTGCTATTTTCCACATTTTATAAAAGATACAGATATTTTTATTTATTGATATAATTTTTCTAGCCTAAATTTGTCTTATCTTATTTTCCAGTTGAAGATGTCGATCTTTTTGTTAAATGATATGGTATTTTGGCCTAACTTTGTCTTCTCTTATATTCCAGTTGATGATGGCAATCGCCAGATTCCAAAAGACATTTTTGCAGATTTTTCTGAGATCAAGGCTATTTACTACATTTTCTCGAAGATATGAATCTTTTTATTACATTATTTATTTTTGTTGCCTAATTTTGTTTTCTCTTATTTTTTTAGTTGAAGATGGCGATATCCCAGTTCCAACGGACATTTTTACCGATATTTATGAGCTCAGGACTATTTACTACATTTTATGTAAAATATGAATCTTTTTATTAAATGATATGTTTTTCTAGCCTAATTTTATCTTCTCTTATTTTTCAATTGAAGATGGCGATCTCCTGGTTCCAAAGGAAATTTTTGAGGATTTTTCTGACCTTGAGGTTATTTTCTACATTTTATTGCAGATATGGATCTTTTTATTAAATGATATGATTTTTATAGCTTATGTTTGTTTTCTCTTATTTTTACTTGAAGATGGCGGTCTCCTAGTTCCAACTGACATTTTTTGCGGATTTTTCTAACCTCAGGGCTATTTTCTGTATCTTCTCGATCGTTTTATTAAATGATATGATTTTTGGCCTATTTTGTCTTCTTTTATTTTTTTCGTTGATGATTGGGATCTCCCGGTTCCAACGGATATTTCTACAGATTGTTTTAAGCTCTGGGCTATTTTTTGTATTATCTGCAAGATATCGACCGTTTTATTAAATGATATGATTTTTTTGGCCTAATTTTGTATTCTCTTTTTTCGGTAAATTTGGCGATCTCCCGATTCTGACGGAAATTTTTGCGGATTTTTCTTAGCTCGGATCTATTTCCGTCATTTTCTGCAAAATTTGAATCTCTTCATTAAATGATATTATTTTTTGGCAAATTTTGTATTCTTTTTTTAAGTTGAAGATGGCGATCTCCCGATTTCCAACGGACATTTTTGCAGATTTTTTAGAGTTTGGTTTTATTTTCAACATTTGCTGGAAGATAAGGATCTACATATACATGATATGATTTTTATGGCCTAATTTTGTCTTCTCTAATTTTTCAGTTGAAGATGATGATCTCCCGGTTACAACGGACATTTTTCTGATTTTTTGGAGCTCGGTGCTATTTTCTACATTTTCTGAAAGAAATGAAACTTTTTATTAAATGATATGTTTTTTCGGCCTAATTTTGTCTTCTCTTCTTTTTCAGTTGAATATGGCGATCGACCAGTTCCAATGGACTTTTTTGCGGACTTTTCTGAGCTCGTGGCTATTTTCTATATTTTCTGTAAGTTATGTATCTTTATATTAAAGGATATGATTTTTATACCATAATTATTTCTTCTCATATTTTTCGTTGAATATGGCGATTTCCCGGTTCCAACGGACATTTTTGTGGACTTTTCAGATCTCAGGTCCTTTTTCTACATTTTCATGAAGATATGGACCTTTTTGTTAAATGATTTGATTTTTTGGCGTAATTTTGTCCTCTCTTATTTTTCAGTTGAAGATGGTGATCTCCCGGTTCCAACAGACTTTTTAGCGGACTTTTCTAAACTTGGGGCTATTTTCTAAATTTTTTTAAGATATGATTTTTAATAAATGATAAGATTGTTTGGCCCAAATTTCTCTTCTCTTATTTTTCAGTTGAATATGGCGATCTCCCGGTTCCAACTACATTTTTGTAGACTTTTCTAAGCTGCGGTCTACTGTCTACATTTTCTGAAAGATATGAATCTTTTTATTAAATGATATGATTTTTTGCCTAATTTTATCTTCTCTTATTTTTAAGTTGAAGATAACAATCTCCTGGTACCAATGAACATTTTTACTGATTTTTCTAAGCGCGGGGCTATTTTCTAAATTTTATTGAAGATATGAATATTTTTATTAAATGAAATGATTTTTTTGGTACATCGGAAAGTAACAACACTGGGAATCGAACCCAGTTCCTTCCCCTTCTATAGTTGCTCCTAGTTCCTACCGTGTCTCCATTATTGAATAAAGGGAGGGCTGATGCTCTTTATGTACTTTGAGCATGAGGTTCCACCGTTATCATGTCCATTGTGTATATCATCTGATGTATGTTCTGGAAGTTGGGAATCTGTCCTATAATCCAGAAAGAAGATGTAACTTATAATACAGTATGGGAGGGGGGTGATACCACTCGGCCACTGGCCGTTGTTAATGATATGATTTTTATAATCTATGTTTGTCTTCTCTTATTTTTTTACGTTGAAGATAGCGATCTCCCGGTTCCAACGGACATTTTTGTGGAGTTTTCTGAGCTCGGAATTATTTCTACATTTTCTGGAAGATATGTATCGTTTTATTAAATGATTTGATTTTTGGCTTAATGTTTATTCTCTTTTTTCTAGTTGAATATGGCGATCCCCCGGTTCCAACTGATATTTTTGTGGATTTTTCTTAGCTCGGGGCTATTTTCTACATTTTCTGGAAGATATGGATCTTCATATTAAATGATATTATTTTATGACCTAATTTTGTCTTCCCCTATATTAAATGATATGATTTTTATAACCAAATTTTGTTTTCTCTTATTTTCCAGTTGAAGATGACGATCTTTTGGTTCCAAAGGACATTTTTGCGGATATTTTTGAGCTCGGAGCTATTTTATGTATTTTATGGATGATATTGATAGTATGATATGATTTTTTGGCCCTAATTTTGTCTTCGCTTATTTTTTTCGTTGAAGATGGCGATCTACCGGTTCCAACAGATATTTTTTGCGGATTTTTTGAGCTCTGTGATATTTTCTACATTTGCTGTAAGATATGAACTTTTTTGTTAAATGATATGATTTTATAGCCTAATTTTGTCATCACATATTTTTTAAGTTGATGAAGACGATCTCCTGGTTCTAAAGGACATTTTTGCGAATTTTCCTGATCTCATGGCTATTTTCAATATTTTCTGAAAGATATGAATCTCTTTATTAAATAATATGATTTTTTGGCCTAATTTTTTCTTCTCTTCTTTTTCAGTTGAAGATGACGATCTCCGTTTACAAATGACTTTTTTGCGGATTTTTCTGTGCTCAGCGCTATTTTCTATTTTTTCTGGAAGATATGAAACTATTAATTAAATGATAGAATTTTTCGCCTAATTTTGTCTTCTCTTATTTTTCAGGTTAAGATCGTGATCTCCCGGTTCCAACGGACATTTTTCGGATTTTTCTGAGCTACATGCTATTTTCTACATTTTCATTAAGATTTGGATCTTTGTATTAAATAATATGATTTTTATAACTACTTTTTCTTGTCTTATTTTTTAGCTGAAGATGGTGATATCCCGATTCCAACGGACATTTTTATGGATTTTATGAGCTTGATCCTATTTTCTACCTTTTCTGGAAGATATGGATCTATATATTAAATGATATGATTCTTAGGGCTTAATTTTGTCTTCTCTTATTTTTCAGTTGAAGATGAGGATCTCCTGATTCCTGTGGAAATTTTTTTCGGATTTTTCTGAACTCGGTGCTATTTTCTACATTTTATGGAAGATATGTTTCTTTTTATTAAATGATATAATTTTATGTCCTAAATTTATCTTTTGTTATTTTTTTAGTTGAAGATGTCGATCTCCCCGTTTCAAACGGACATTTTTTGCGGATTTTACCGAGTTCTTAGCTATTTTTTGTATTTTCTGGAAGAAATGGATCTTTTATTAAATGATATTATCTTTGGCCTAAATTTTGTCTTCTCTTATTTTTCATTTGAAGATTGCGATCTCTCTGTTCCATCGGACATTTTTGCGGAATTTTTTGAGCTCGGGTCTATTTTCTGCCTTTTTAGGAAGATATCGATCGTTCTATTAAATGATACGATTTTTGGCCTAATTTTGTATTCTCTTATTTTTTTCGTTTAAGAAGGCGATCTCCCGGTTTCAACGGACATTTTTTACGGACTTTTCTGAGCTCCAGACTATTTTCTACATTTTCTGGAAGGTAAGGTTCTTTGTATTAAATGATATGATTTTGGCCCAATTTTGTGCTATCTTATTTTTCCCTTGAAGATGGTGATCTCTCTCTCTCTCTCTCTCTCTCTCTCTCTCTCTCTCTTTAACTGGACATTTTTTCGGATATTTATAAGCTCAGGTCTATTTTCTGCATTGCTGGAAGAGCTCCAGGTTATTTTCTTCTTTTTCTGATAGATATGGATCTTGTCGTAGAATGAAATGATTTTTTGCCTAATTTTGTCATATCTTATTTTTCTATTGAAGATATCGATCTTCTGGTTCTAACCTACATTTTTGTGAAATTTTCTAAGCTTGGGGCTATTTTCGACATTTTCTAAAAGATATGTATCTTTTATTAAATGATATGATTTTTAGCCTAATTTTGTTTTCTCTTATTTTTCTATTGAAGATGGCGATCTACGGGTTCTAACTGACTTTTTTGAGAACTTTTATGAGCTTGGCGCTATTTTCGATATTTTTTTTAAGATGTGTATATTTAGATTAAATAATATGATTTTACACCTGAATTTTTTATTCTCTTATTTTTCAGTTGAAGATGGCAATCTCCTGGTTCTAACGAAATTTTCGCGGACTTTTCAGAGCTCGGGGTCATTATATATATTTTCTTGAAGATATGATATTTTTGTTAAATGGTATGATTTTTTGACTTAATTTTGTCTTCTCTTAATTTTCAGTTCAAGATGGCGATCTCCTGATTCCAACAAACATTTTTGCGTATTTTTCTGAGCTCGAGGCTTTTTTCTACATTTTCTGGAAGATATGGATATTTTAATAAATGATATTAGTTTTGGCCCAATTTAGTGTTCTTTTATTTTTTTAGTTGAAGATGGCGATCTCCCGGTTCCAACGGACATTTTTGCTGATTTTTTGAGCGAGTGGTTAGTTACTAATTTTTATACTAGATGTGGATCATTTAATTAAATGATATGATTTTTATAGCAATAGTTTGTCTTCTCTTATTTTTAGGTTGAAGATAGCGATCTCCCGGTTCCAACGGACATTTTTGCGCACTTTTTTGAGTTCGGGCTATTTTTTACATTTTCTTCACGTAGAATTTTCTGAGCTCGGTGCTATTTTTATATTTTCTGAAAGATATGTACCTTTTTATTAAATGATATGATTTTATAGCTTAATTTTGTCTTCTCTTTTTTTAAGTTGAGGATGGCGATCTCCCGGTTCCAACTGACTGATGATTTTTCAGAGCTCGGGGCATTTTTTACATTTTTTTGGAAAATATCGATCTTTATATTAAATGATATAATTTTATGGCCTAATTTTTTCTTCTCTTATTTTTTAGTTGAAGAGGGCGACTGCCCGGTTCCAACGGATATTTTTGCAGATTTTTCAGATCTCGGGTCTGTTTTCTGCATTTTCTAGAAGATATCGATCTTTACATCAAAAGATTTGATTTTCTGGCCTAATTTTGTCTTCTTTTATTTTTCAGTTGAAGATAGCGATCTCCCTATTCCAACGGACATTTGTGCGGATTTTTTTGAGCTCCGATGTATTTTCTACATTTTCTGTATGATGTGAATGTTTTTATTAAATGATATGATATTTATAAACTACTTTTGTCTTCTCTTATTTTTAAGTTGAAAATGGCGATCTCCCTGTTCCAATGGACATTTTTGCGGATTTTTGTGAGCTCGGAGCAATTTTTCTAAATTTTTGAAAAGTTGTGGATCTTTTTATCAAATGATATAATTTTTGGCCTAATTTTGTCTTCTCTTATTTTTCAGTTGAAGGTGGTGTTCTCCTGGTTCCAACATACATTTTTGCGGGTTTTTATTAGCTCGTAGCTATTTTCTGTATTTTCTTGAAAATATTAATGATATGATTTTTATGGCCTAATTTTTATCTTCTCTTATTTTCCGTTGAAGATGGCGATCTTCCGGTTCTAACGGACAATTTTTTTGATTTTTTGGAGCTCAGGCCTATTTTCAACATTTTGTGGAAGATATGGATCTTTTTATTAAATGAGATGATTTTTATTGCCTAAGTTTGTCTTCTCTTATTTTTCAGTTGTGGTGATCTTCCGGTTCCAACATACACTCTTACGGATTTTTCCGAGTTAGGGGCTTTTTTTCTGTATTTTCTGGAAGATAAGGATCTTTTTATTAAATGATATGATATTTGGCCTAATTTTGTCCTTTAATTTTTCAGTTGAAGATGGCGATCTATCACTTCAACCGGACATTTTTTCGGATTTTTCTGAGTATGGGGCTATTTTCTGCATTTTCTAGAAGATATGAATCGTTTTATTACATTATATGATTTTTGGCTTAATTTTGTCTTCTCTTAA
>JAULAV010008015.1:0-34573 GCA_030789695.1 Scilla litardierei | reverse complement strand
CCCATACAGGCTCAGAATCCTGAAGTATTCGTGAGCAGGGTCCACAACTATGGCTGGATAAGGGGGAGTGTTGTGAATGAGTATTTACTGGGTTGGATGAGTTATTGGGCCAACTCAGTGTTTGGGCCCATATCTGTATAAGCCCACTTGTATTCTCCCCTTTGGCTATAAATATAGACCTGAGGGCTCTCCCCTCAGTAGTTGATTCATAACATACACGTTTATTAAATGTTGTAATAGAATTTTTCACAACGGTTATTAAATGTTGTAATATCTCTTTATACAACCTTTTATAAAAGTTGTAATAGTAGTTTACACAACTTTTAACAATGGTTGTAATATTGCTTTACACAACCTTCTATAACAGTTGTAATAAAAGTTTACACAACTTTTAAAAAGAGTTGTAATATTCATCTATGACAACGTTTGTGAAAAGTTGTAATAGAAGTTTAGACAACTTTTCAAAAAAGTTGCAATACTTATCTATTACAACGTTTGTGTACAACATGCAGAAAAAGTGGTCGAAGGAGCCGACCCTATTACAACTTCGCATATTACAACGGTTGTTAAAAATTTGTCTTATCCCTATTACAACTTTTTTTAGAAGTTGTCAATGACCATTTTTGTTGTAGTGTGTGAGCCGTAGTGGTGTAGTGTGACATAGTTGTCATAGGAGGTGGAGAGTGGCGGTGTATGTGTAGTGGTGCATTTGGACTAAGTATGTAAATGAAAGTTGTTATATAAATTGTTGTTGTTGCTATATGTTAATTATGAGTTGTTTGATATTTTATTGAAGCTGCACGTGTACTATCCCAGCATGTGCGCAGTGGCCTGCTTCTTCAGTTTCTTCTTTTTCTCTCTTTTTCTCTCTCATTACCCTCACTCTTGAGGATACTTGGTAAAAAAAATTTAAATGCCGTGTATTCTGGGAAACGGGGCGTGACAGTCAGGCCCCCCTGACGAGTTCTTTTGTCTATTCAGGTCAAGCAGATCCCAAGGCAACGAGACTACCCCTCAGCGCGGATCCTACCGAGGCCGAGCGATCTCCGCGGCACCGAGACTACCCCTCAGTGCAGCCCCTATCGAGGTCGATCGACCACCGAGGTGCCGAGGCTACCCCTCCGCACCCCAACGATTGAGCCCGAGTGACCCAGAAGGAAGAGCCCGCTCATCCTCAGTATACCGAGCCAGCAGTTTCTGGGGCTGGCGCGTTGATCAAAGCAACCCACGTCGAGCCCGCATACATTTGGCGGGACCATGAGGTCTCACATGATCCCTTGACCACGTTGACCGACCAAACCCCGTTCAATGATTCAATGATAAGAAAACACCTGTAAACATGAACAATGTCCTCAATGGGCCTATGGATATCCACCCACCATGTATCCAATAAGAATAACATATATATGAGGCTAGGGGTTTCCAAACCCTTAACCATTCACAACACGTTATTAGCACGATTTTCTAAAATTTTCCGAAGATCCGTTTCTTGTGAAAGCGACGAGGAGGAGGTAGATCCCCCACGCGCGGGCGTCAGGATGTTAATTCGGCCCACCGGGCCGGCCCGGCCCGGGCTCAAAGTGTACCCGGCCCGGGCCGGCCCGGCCCGGGTTGGCCAAACCCAGGCCCAGCCCGGGCCGGCGGCCCGGGCCGGCCCGTTAATATAAAAAAAAAAATTTTTTTTAAAACCCATTAAAATTCTAAAAAATCCAACATAAAAATTACAACATAAAATTTTAAAAACTATTATCAAACAAATTATATTATTTTAAAAAAATTTAAAAATTTAAACTAAAATTTTTAAAAAGTTAAAATAATTGAAAAAAAATGATCAAAAAAAATTTTAAAAAATGATTAAAAAAATTTATACAACATAAATTCTAATAACAAAAAAACTAAAATATTATTTTAAACATGTAAAAATTCCAAAAAAAATTTAGAACACATCTAAAATTTTTTTGTACACTTCTTAAATTTTTTCAGAAAAATTTTTATCCCGAAATTCGCGAAGGTCCCGGGTTGAACCTTTAAATTTTATTAATTGAAATTTTTTTGAGGGGGGGACATACGTTGGCCAGCCTAACCCCTCATACATTGGCCAAAAAAAGAAACTAATACATGTTATAAACTGCTAATACAAGTAAGTAAATATATCAAGTCTCTGCTGCTTCTTCTACCTCTTCTTCTTCAGAGTCTTCAGACAGGTCGGTCTGATATTGGGTTCTCGATTCAGCCCTGAACCAATCCTTCGCACAAACCGACGCTTCTACTATATCTGGTTTCAGTCGTGACCTCTTGTTGCTAAGAACACGACTACCTGCACTAAAAGCAGACTCCGAAGCAACAGTGGATATGGGTACGGCTAACAAATCACGAGCCATCATGGAAAGAATTGGATAACTATTCTTAGACTGTTTCCACCATGACAGAACATCAAAACCCTCATTATTCAAGTCTTCTTCAGAAAATACAAAAGAACTAGACAAATACCTAGACAGTTCATTAGCTGTGTCTGATGTTTTTTGCTTCTTCTTGCACATAAGAAGGCGGACTCTGCTTGGAGCACTTGAAGATGCTTGAACATTAGATGTTTGTGTAGAACTACCATATCGTGTCTCATATACAGTAAAAAGTGAACTGAAGCTATTCTTAAAACTAGCTTTGTGTTGTTCTGCTACATCTTGAAGGTTCATGTTTTCGTAATAGGTATCTAAGAAGTCAAGTACTACATCCTCTTTAAACCGGGGATCTAAAACCTTCGCTATAGTGTATAGCAAAGGAACGGGATTCCAATACTTACGGAGTTTAATCTCCATCTGTTCTATCATTGCCCTAAGGTCTGGAGTCCTAATGTTGTCATTATCTCTATGTTTTTGTATGACTTCAGAGATCACCGCTAATTGGTCTAAGCCTAGAACTGAAGTAGAGTAATACATACCAGAAAACTTGTTTGTTGTGAAGTAGAAAATTTCAAAAAATTCATAAAGTTCATCAATAATAAGCCACTCATAATCACTAATTTCATAGTCACTATCATTTGCAAGGTATGCACTTGCAAACTCAGTAAGTTGGGTTCTATTTTGTCTAATACAACGTATCATTAGATACGTTGAATTCCACCTATGGGGGACACTAAATTTAAACGCCATATACGGCAGTTGGTTATTACGACAAAACTGCTTATATTCTCTCTTTTTTTGTGAACTAGTTGTAATTAAAAGCATAAGGGCTCTAGGTTTTTCCAGATAAACAGAAGTAAGTTTTAGCCCATCCTGAACTACTAAGTTTAAAACATGGCATGCACAACGTTGATGAAAAATTAAACCATCTAGATCTGGGTTCCATAGACGTTGCAAATAAGAAATGGCTAAAGTATTATTCGAAGCATTATCAAAAGTAATTGATACAATTTGTTTCTCAATATCATAATCATGACAAATATTTTGCAAAGTTCTACCAATGTGTGCACCCTTGTGCGCATACTCTAACACCTTAAAACCTATAATTCTTTTCTGAATGATAAAATCATCGTCTGTAAAATGGGCCGTAAGACACAAGTATGATGAACCCCATTTTGTAGTCCATATGTCAGAAGTCAAAGAAATTCTAGATTCTAAATTAAGAAAAATCTGATACAATTTTGTCTGTCCTTCATGAAACATGCTCATACAATCTTTTCTAAGGGTGTGCCTAGATAATTTTCTAAATGCAGGGTTAAATGCATTTTGCTCTAATCGCTCAAAGTCTGGGTGTTCAGCAAAATTTAGAGGTTGCTCTCTGCATAACACAAATCTCGCCATCTCTTTTCTCATATTTTCAACAGAATATGAGAAAGGAGTAAGAGAGGAAGATGATGAAGATAAATTTAATGTTTGTTGTCTAGCATCTTTTTTAACATGCGATTTCATGTGTCTTAGCAGATGCGAAGAGCCGGCAGTATGTGCGGCAGCAAAACTAGTTCTACAAATCTTACAGAATGCACGAATTTGGTCGATGCCATTACTGTCTTTTACAATTTCACGTGTAAAGTGCTCCCAAACACCGGACTTTGGTCCTTTCTTTTGGGTTTGTGTAGAAGGTGCAGCATGTGAAGCAGGGGTAGATGTTTGTGCCGGTGAACTTGTGTACGTGTGAGCAGCATGCGAGAAAGGTGAATGTGCAGGTGGTGGCATGACGGGGCTAGGATTATTACTAGCCCCAAAGTTATCTGGTTCTTGTGTTTCAATATTGGCTATATCAGGATTAAAACCATCCCCTACGTTACCACGTAGTAAATCAGCATAATATTCAAAATCGGCAGTATTAGTCTCATCATCTATATTAAAATTCATATTTATCTTCCTATGCGGCGGTCTTGACATTGTGCTAATCTAAACTTTATACTACAGAAACCTGTTTGCGCCTTTGAAGATGACCCGAGTTGTAGAGACCGGAAGCAGCGAATTTGAGTAGCGAATTGGAGTAGCGAGACGGTTGACGATAGCCGCGAGATTGACGACCGTAGAGACGGTAGTAGCGAGAGTTGTAGAACACCGGGTAGAGCCGTAGAGATGTATTTAGAAAATTAGAGTTTAGAGATTTTGTGAGGGAAGAGATGAATGTAGAGATTTTGTGAGAGAAGAAGAGAGGGGGGGAGGGTATTTATAGAAGAAATTTAGGGTTTAAAAAAAATAAAAAAAAATTATTTGGCCGTTGCCAAACGGGCAGAAATCTGCCCGTTTGGCAACGGCTACAAAAGTAGCCGTTGCCGGCCCCAGCCCCGGGCCTAGGGGGGGCCTAGCCCGGCCCCGGGGCCGGGCCCGGGCCGCAGCCCGGCCCGGGTTTAGGAACCCGGGCCCGGGCCGGGCCGGCCCGGAGCCCGGGCCGGGCCGCCGGGCCTGGCGGGCCCCGGGCCAAAATAACACCCTGACGCGGGCGTCATCTTAAAGGCGTAGGCTTCGTCAACCGTCCTAGATCTGGAGGAAAGATCTAGAGATAATCACACAAAAAAACTTGATCTAAACCTATTTTTTCGGAGATTGCATTTAGATCTGATACTTTATGGACCAAAATCAATGTTTTTTTTGAAAAAAAATCAAATTATTATGACAACAAACATTGATTACAATAATTAAAAAATTTGGAATTTTTACAATAAAAATTCGTTTTTTAAAAGGGGAAAATTTTCTTCAATTTTGGATCTTTCACTCTCACAACCACATCCTCGCGTAGCTGGAAAGAGGATGGGGGGCGCCGGCCCTGGCCCGGCTGGCTGGGCTGCCCCTGCCCTCCGCCGCCGGAAAGAGGAGGGGGGCCAGCCCTGATGGCCGGAAGCCCCTGCCTCACGTCAGCAGGTCTGCGTTAATAGCAACTCCCTTAAAACTAAACAAATCCCACAACATAGTAGGTTACAGGGCTCATACTTAACCGTCCAATGATATTCCGCAAGCCGGAATCTGACCCATATATGAATTTGACCTTGCGAGAATACTCTCAATTCTAGCTTGTTCTACAAAGTTAGCACTGCGTCATTGGATGTCCGACCAAAAACCTACGCAACTCCAATAACTAGGTCGATTCTTGTGGTCTCCAGGCATGACACCAAACTACAAATATGGCAAGCTTGCATTAATGCTGACAAGCTGGTCAACCGTGTTTCTTTCGTCCTACTTCCATAGTGTGCGTGGCATGTGTAAAAACCATCACGCAACATGTTTCTTTAGTGGTTCATCTCATAATTTCTACTAAGAATTCTCTTAAATTGCAAGAAAATTGCAAGAAAACGTCGAACCTCTCCGCCGCCTGAATCTCATCTCTGCATGGACCTTTCGTCGGGGGACCGCTGGTCCTGGAGAGCGAGGGAGCACCAGCCATAGGAACCGGAGGACCCTCAGACCCCGACGCAGAACCACCTATCCTAATCGCAGCCATAGGAAAGACCGAATGGGGCAAATGAAGGAGGAGGAAACTACCTTGATTCGAGTTCGATGGGAGGAAGACGACGGGGAATATGCAGATATTCGCAAGAGCAGGGTCTGGTTGAAAAGCGTGAAAGATCAAATTCAGAAGGATGGAGTCTTTATATGAAGAGCAATGCCGGAGATCGAGCCCATTCAAAGGAGGACACGTGGTGACTTTTGGAGACCGACATCGCTTCGAATCCTGCACCAAGGAAGGGGGAAGTCCAACCGGCCAGCGTCATGATGGTTCCCATTTAATGGCACCATCTCGACCAGCTTGATTGACAAGACCTACCCAAGTCACATCGCCCGAACCAAACTGGCTAAATCCGATCAGCACGAGCGATGGGGGCAATTGATACGACCATTTTGGAGACGGCTGAAGAACCAGCGACCCAAGCCCACACCAGAGGCGGGAGGCCCACAAAAGGAATGCGGCCCAACCGACAAGGCCCACGAAAGGACTTAGAGTCGGATCGACCACGACCCGACATGCGCTCGGTCATGCCATGCCCACAGGAGATAACCGCTCCCCTAAGAGTGCGGCTCCTTAATGACCATTAAGGAGCCCATTAATCCACCCCCATGACGCACACAGGCGCTTTGAAGGAGGCGGGTCACGGGGGTGTGGGTGGTGAGCGATCATGGGACGTGGACTGGGGACGATCGTGGGACGAACCCTATAAAGGGACTTCGGAGGCAACCGAGAAAGGGGTCGAATTCCTGATACCAACAAACGGAGGTATTCCACTGAAAGACCTTGCTTTCCACTTTGCCTTCCCTCCTATAGCTCGGTCCGAGGATACGCGTAACGGCCGCCCCGTGAGCCGTACCGATCCCGTCGAGTATCTATCAGATCCTTTCTGACTTAGACATCGGAGGGGACTTGGTCGGAACCAAGGTCCTTGTCATGCCCTATTTTGCACTATGCTGGTATTCTACTGAACACACGTGGTATTTCTACCTACGATGCATACGTGGGCATGAAATAAGCGTAGATATTGATGTATGTGATGTAGTGCAAGTGGGATTGGACCGTAATATGTGGCTAAGGATAGAGAATGCGAAATGTGAATGCGGGAGAAGTGTGAAAGACGTCGTGGGTGCAAAACAACATGAATGTGTTAGACGTGTGTGTGTGAAGCATGTATGCATGCATGGATATGCGTGGATGTGTGTAGGAAGAGCAAGTGTGAAAGGGGTTAGGGGTCAATGGCAACCCCCGTAAATTTTTAGAAAGGTGAAGGGCAAAATGGTCATTTGGACCAAATGTGTTGTGCGTACATACTAGAATGGTGTGTACATAAAGTAATGGAAAACTTGTAAATACCTAAAAGTTGAGGGCATTTTTGGGAGGGTATTTTGGTCATTTAACATGTTTCATGCTTATCCTAAAGGAGGCTTCTAGTTAGAGATTGCTTAAGGGAAACTTCTCTTTCTTTCTTTAACTTTCTTTTCTTTTCTTCTCTTTTCTTCACTTATCCTTATATCCTCTCCTTCCACTCATCTCCCACCCCCAAATTTCGTGCTCCCCCTCCTTCCCCTCTATGTTGGCAAAAAAAAACAAAGGAGAAGAAGAAGAAGAAGATGATGATGATGATGAAGAGAAATAGAAGGAAAAGAGAGGAAAATCAAGATTTGAGGTAGGATCCAACTTGGTTTTGGGAATTCAATTAGAGTTTATTTCTATCATATTTTCACATCATATTTACTCAATTTGGATTAGGAGTAATCAAATTAATGTGCCATAATTCAATTTCATGCAAAACCCCTTGAAAATTCCAAGCAAAGCTATCTCCTTGAAATCCTGCAATTCTGATATATGTTGTTTCTTTAATTCTGGTTACTGTAGTTCGAATTAGGGTTTGAAGAAATTATGGGCTTGTAGATCTTGAAGTTCTACCCCAAAATCATATAAATTTTGATATATGTTTAATTCAGAATTTGGGAGCAAAAATTCCATCTTTACAACATGTCTGTTTGATTTTCAGTCTTGACACAGTTTAGTAAAATTGGCCTAAACACCTGCACACATCATGAAATTTTATGGGTCTTGTTGGAAAGTTAACAAGTTTTTCGAGAAATTCATCAGAGTGCTTATATGTCGAATTTATGGCTCCAACATGCTCAAAATTGGCTTTCAATACAGGCCCTGAAATCTTTCTGAAAAACAGATTTGAAACACTTCACCAATGAATTCACCATAAATCGTATAGTTCATATTTTTACATGAAATTTTATCTGTAAATCCAAATCTCCAAATCTTCAACTTTCATTTATATAGTTTTGTCAAATTCTCAAGAGAAATGAATGAAATGTGTTGATCTTTATGGCTGTTCTTGAAATTCCCAGCAAGCTGAAAGTTAAAAGATGCTATAACTATGATTTGGTGCTAAATTTTCCTCCATTATGCATGTGCATTATTGTTACTTGAAGTAGAAGTTTATTGTGATATTTGCTCTTAGATTTACTCATGTTATAATGGCCATGTTATTGACTCCGTCACATGTTTGATGAAATGCCTCAATGAAGGCAACATTCGGTAATTTGAGAAACGAGTATGTGTTAGTGTAGGCCTTGGGCCACATTGATGATTGGAAAAGTTAGAGACTTGAATGGCATGGATACATTGTAATTGTGACTGGATGAGGTGTTGTGATAGAGTGCATGTCACGTGAGTGCATGACCCTATGTCTAATGATGGATAGTTAAGGTGATATGTGCATACCCATGCCATCATGACCCCCTAACGTGTCACTTATGCTGTTAACTTATAAAATTGAATAAGTCTCAGTTCTCTCTACTGAGGGTGAGTTAGCAAAACCCGGGTTTTAGGTGGAATTTGAGTAAATTGTGGATATGAGGCCTGGACTGAGAAGTTGGGGGAAATGATTATGTGATATGTGATATTTATACCTACTCGCCTTTACCGAGAGTGGAGGGGATTTTATACCTACTCGCCTTTACCGGGAGTGGATGGGACATACGAATGTTGTGTTATTGTGGGAGAGCCTCACTCCTGCCAGAGATGAGGGAGCTGAGAGGCCCGGCGTACAGTGCCCGTGTCCACTGCGTCGTGTGCTATATTCACCCCAAATTTGGGGTGAAGTCCAGGTCATGGTATCACACAGTTTACCCAAGTGTCCAATCAATTCAATTATAAAAAAATAAGAATTCGTGTGTTACTCCTTCTGCTAGCAGCACTTCCCCTTCCCTTGCCCGTTTCTGTGTGACTCTGAGTCATGCTTCAGGCACTTGCACTTATTTTATTAGATGATGGTTGCCTGAACACGTGTGTTATTATTATTTTTATTCGTGCTAACCTCTTTTCTTGCAGTGACTCGACATTGGACCGCAGGTATGATTTCCTTATTTAGCTATTTAATTTTCATTATTGTACTTATCACATGCTCTATTTCTCTTGCCTTACTTGTGGAATTAATAACCTTAAAATAATGTTCCAAATCCAAGTTGGTTCCTGCTGGGGCACGCATTGACGTGCTCCTCCCTATTTTTCAGGTGACAAGGGTAGCATGGTTGACGGTGGCTTGGAGTTGGGTTTCTGGGGTAGTCTTGATGTGAGTCGTAGTGGTGTAGTGTGACATGGTTGTCATAGGAGGTGGAGAGTGGCGGTGTATGTGTAGTGGTGCATTTGGACTAAGTATGTAAATGAAAGTTGTTATATAAATTGTTGTTGTTGCTATATGTTAATTATGAGTTGTTTGATATTTTATTGAAGCTGCACTTTTACTATCCCAGCATGTGCGCAGTGGCCTGCTTCTTCAGTTTCTTCTTTCTCTCTTTTTCTCTCTCATTACCCTCACTCTTAAGGATACTTGGTAAAAAAATTTAAATGCCGTGTATTCTGGGAAACGGGGCGTGACAGTCAGGCCCCCTGACGAGTTCTTTTGTCTATTCAGGTCAAGCAGATCCCAAGGCAACGAGACTACCCCTCAGCGCGGATCCTACCGAGGCCGAGCGATCTCCGCGGCACCGAGACTACCCCTCAGTGCAGCCCCTATCGAGGTCGAGCGACCACCGAGGTGCCGAGGCTACCAATCCGCACCCCCAACGATTGAACCCGAGTGACCCAGAAGGAAGAGCCCGCTCATCCTCAGTATACCGAGCCAGCAGTTTCTGGGGCTGGCGCGTTGATCAAAGCAACCCACGTCGAGACCGCATACATTTGGCGGGACCATGGGGTCTCACCTGATCCCTTGACCACGTTGACCGAACAAACCCCGTTCAACGATTCAACGGTGAGAAAACACCTGTAAACATGAACAGTGCCCTTAATGGGACTATGGGTATCTACCCACCATGTATCCAATAAGAATAACATATATATGAGGCTAGGGGTTTCCAAACCCTTAACCATTCACAACACGGTATTAGCACGATTTTCTAAAATTTTCCGAAGATCCGTTTCTTGTGAAAGCGACGAGGAGGAGGTAGATCCGCCACGCGCGGGCGTCATCTTAAAGGCGTAGGCTTCGTCAACCGTCCTAGATCTGCAGGAAGGATCTAGAGATAGTCACACAAAAAAACTTGATCTAAACCTATTTTTTCGGAGATTGCATTTAGATCTGATACTTTATGGACCAAAATCAATGTTTTTTTTTGAAAAAAAATCAAATTATTATGACAACAAACATTGATTACAATAATTAAAAAATTTGGAATTTTTACAATAAAAATTCGTTTTTTAAAAGGGGAAAATTTTCTTCAATTTTGGATCTTTCACTCTCACAACCCCATCCTCGCGTCGCCGGAAAGAGGATGGGGGGCGCCAGCCCTGGCCCGGCTGGCTGGGCTGCCCCTGCCCTCCGCCGCCGGAAAGAGGAGGGGGGCCCAGCCCTGATGGCCGGAAGCCCCTGCCTCACGTCAGCAAGTCTGCGCTAATAGCAACTCCCTTAAAACTAAACAAATCCCACAACATAGGAGGTTACATGACTCATACTTAACCGTCCAATGATATTCCGCAAGCCGGAATCTGACCCATATATGAATTTGACCTTGCGAGAATACTCTCAATTCTAGCTTGTTCTACAAAGTTAGCACTGCGTCATTGGATGTCCGACCAAAACCCTACGCAACTCCAATAACTAGGTCGATTCTTGTGGTCTCCAGGCATGACAACACAACTACAAATATGACAAGCTTGCATTAATGCTGACAAGCTGGTCAACCGTGTTTCTTTCGTCCTACTTCCATAGTGTGCGTGGCATGTGTAAAAACCATCACGCAACATGTTTCTTTAGTGGTTCATCTCATAATTTCTACTAAGAATTCTCTTAAATTGCAAGAAAATGGAAAATGACCAAAATACATCATATTGCTGTTCTTCAGTGGGAATATAGTAACACAAATGAATGAACATCATAAAAAGTATAATATAAGATTAGAAAATACATTCATTACATGTCATGGACCCGTTCAGATTAATCCGCTTGAATATGGCACTCCGGTCTGAGGCAGCCAGTTGTCACCCAGGATGAAGTTGCTGACCGTAAAATTCACCGCATCGCCGCTACCGATCGAACTATGGTAGCCGGGCCATGCTACCCGACCGCTCGTATCCGAACCAGCACCGGTGTTGCTGTACTCGGCGTAATACAGCGTGCTCAGTGCGAAATCGCCACTCCATGGCATCCAGCCCGACGGATCGATCAGGCTGCCCATGACCGATTGCATGATCACCGTCCTCGAGTACTCCTTCCACGGCCTACCAAGATACGTTCTCGTCGAGCCTAGACTCTCCGCGGGCGCGATGGTGCAGTTCTGGACTGAGGTGCCCGTGTTTTGGTTCGGGTCGGTTCGGCCCTGGGCGGTGATGGTGTTGCTCTGCCCCTGCATCGGGAGCCTAGGGAATATGTTGCAGTCCTGCAACACGACTGCTGCGTTGCCGAAGATGAAGTCCACGGTGCCGTAGATGTCGCACTCCCTGTAGAATTGCCGCATGGAGTGGGTGTAGAGCGTGTCTTGGTACCCCTCGAAGCTGCAAGAATAGAAGGTGGAGAGATCGGCGCCGCTGCGGAGCGCCACCGCCTGGTGCTTGGCCGCACCAGCGGTGTTGCGAAATGTCATGTTGACTGCTACAAACCCTTGGCCTACTACAGCTGCACCCGCGATGGCCATCAAGTTAGCTTGCTAACGGATCACATGCATGTAACGAAATTTTGACCAAGGACTTACCAAAGGTAGCCGAGTTGAAGGTAGTCCATCCATCAACATTGTTATGATCGCCGGTGACGATCGTCTGGTTGATGCCATCTCCGATCATCATCAAATATTTCTTGTTCTTTGCGATCGAAACGTACTCCTCATAAACTCCGGCGCTCACAAAAATCAAGTAGTATCCATTGTCGCCGTTGGTGTTGTTAGGAGCCGAGTTGACGGCATCCGTGATGGTGGTGAAGTTGCCGGACCCGTCCTGGCTCACCACCACCACGTCGGTGACCAACACCGCATCCGACGACGACGACTGCATGAGCTTTCGGCCCGCGGCTCTCTCGTAGATTTTGCGGCCGCCGTCCGACATCTTCAAGGGCAGCTCGCCGTCGGGGCCGATCTCTGCCTCGTGAAAGAGAAGTTTTCTCCCCTTGGAATTGCCCCTCCTCGGCTTCTTCGGGATCCTCGAAGGTCTCGAGCCCTGGTGAGCAACCACCTTCCTGTTTGGAATCCAGCCGTGTTTGAAGAAGGCGAGCGAGACGCTGTAGAGCTTCGTCCCGTTCGACAACGGGCCGGAGAGATCATTCTTCAGGGACGATGCCATCGTCTCTAGACCCTCGAGACAAGTGACCTGATTGCTGACGACCGCTGAGAGCAGAGTCTGCAGAGCGTCGCCCTGAGGATCAGACACCGTCGTTGTCGAGTTTAGGGTTGAGCTTGCGGTTGAAAGATAGTCTACGCTGAGGCCCAAGAGGAGCTGGCAGTCTTGAAGAGCCATGACCGCAGACTGCGATAGCGCGGGGCTGGGGGCGGCGAGGTATCGGTTAATGGCGTCGAGGAATCCGAGGGTGTTTGAGAGGGATTTAGCGAGGGAGAATCGGCCGTAGGAGTAGAGGTTTTGGGAGCCTTGAGGAGGGAGGATGGACTTGCAGAATGCAGGGTCGGGGGTGTAATGGCAGGCATTGTCGGGGGTCATCGGAGTCGATGGAGGGACGTCGACGGAGAGTGAAGGAGCGAGGAGAAGGAAGGAGAAGAGAATGAAGAATGAGAGATCTTTGATGGGGGCCATGTTCTATTTTGAGAGAGATTTTTGTTTGGATGATGAATATGTTTTGGCTGACTAGGGTTTATTTATATAGATGATTCAAGGGAGCATATCTTAATTTGCTTATTATATGTTCGGAATCTGAGCACGTCTATTGTGGTTGGGTAAGAGAAGTAGAGATTAGAGAATGTCAAAAGAAGGGGTTTTGTTTACAATTTGTCAATGTATAGCCTGTGATATTGATGTTTTGAGAACACTCACCGTCAATTACCTATCTAAATCCGAAACCTTGTTAGAGTATTAGAAAATGCGACACTAACCCAGACCCAGACGCGATGCATCACATGTAAAAATTAGGGACGAAGTTGGACCCGATTATGGAAACGGAAGAAGCAAAGCTGATCTGACTCAGTGAGTTGATGCTAGTAGCTAGCCATGATTAGTTGTAATCCGAATTAAAACGATGGTAATTACACACTATTAACAAGTCGGCAATAAAGTTTCATTATAGGCTATAGCTGCATTACATTACTACATAACATTCATTTGCAAACGACTTTGACATTGTCAAACCAAAATTAGAAGGTCAAGACTCAAGGGGTTCATCGTCATCATCATAAGCTTAATCTTCAGCAAAATCGGTGGGCAGTCATGGTCACTGTTCCCGCAACAAAATTATTTTAAGAGATCCATATTTTTATCACTACTTTTTTTTTGACCTTAATCTAAAATGTCGTTATTTTATAAAAATGCTTTGGTACCAAACTGCAGAGAATCGTAATAGAGATTTGCTAGTGTTGATGTGGGGGGTTTGATTCTCGAAAAAAGGGTCAACCGTTTTCGACCGTTTTTTAAATCTATTTTGATATCTTAAACATGCTTATTTGTTCTCAAGTACATTAAATTTTAAGTTTTAATCTTAATAGTCACTCCATCCTATATTTTGTCAAAGAGTTAACTGAACTTAGATTAATTAATAATTTAAGAATTAAACACTAATTAACGATTAACAAACTCGAAAACACCCACTCATTAATTTGGGATGAGGCGGCGGCACCACTGTCTCCGTCTTTTTTTTGGGACGGAGGAGCACCGCCTCCTCTCTCTCTCTTCATTGAGGAGGAGGGTGAGGAGGATGCAGCACCTTCGCTTCCCACTCAGCGTCGGTTTTTTGCGGTGGGAGAGACCGAGTGGGAAGAGATTTTATTTGCTTAAAATGATCAATGGATCACAATTTTCCACATCATCTTTATTTATACAACTTCTCTGCTATTCCCAAACTAATTCCTAACTGCCTAACTGAATCAAGCAGTTGGAACTCTTGCACTCAGGTCTGCAATGTTGGAAGGACGAAGGCAAAGGCGAAGGTAGGAGACGAGTCTTCAAGTTGTTATGAAGTGAACTAACTTGGGCTCACTCATCTCCTAAATCTCAAGGGCTACGATTCATTCACTTAATGCTTCGACGGTTGAGATTATAACGTCCTTCGTTGGACGAGATCATCTTGCAACTTGATCCAACGGTTCAACTTGATCCAACTGCTCACTCTGCAGCAACGGATATGTATCCGATTCAAATTCAAATTGAAGCGACATCAGCCCCTCCGTTCATCATCAACATCACAACACCCAGCTCCTCCGGCTGATCTCTTTACTTCCCCCTTTTTCGACCTTGCCTCAAGGTCAAATGCAGAAAACCCTTTGACGAGGTCCCAATAACTCTCCCACATCGCCTCATCACAATTCCTCTGTCTCCGTTTTATCAGAAACTGGGAAATCAAAGCATTTCAAGAACAGATGGTGCAATGATCTAGAATTTGCTCGGGTTCATCAACTATCCTCTGTATAACAGGGATGATCATTTTGCACAACTGTATGTGTACCCAATTTCTTTTTCAATTGTGAAACATGAAAAACATGATGTATCTTAGAGGTCAAGGGCATTTCCAACCTCTAAGTAACCTGTCCTATCCTTTCTAACACCATATCGGATCCATAATATCTAGGGGATAATTTGTTAGGCTTTTTCATAACTACGCTCATATGTCGGTATGGCTGAAGGTGCAGATAAACACAGACCTCGACTGCAAACTTCCTATCTGCTTTCTGAGAATCGGCATACTTCTTCATACGTTCTTTAGCTTTCTTCAGGTTATCTTTGAGAAATTGAAGGGCCACTTCTTGAGAAAACAACTCCTCGTCCACAGTTTGCACTTGGGAAGTATGTGGTGTTGAGGGATGGATGCCCTCAGTTCATTTGTACTTGATGCAAATGGATTTATATATTAAAAGGAAATTAATTAAGTCGTAAAGAGTTTGCGATATAAGTTTTAGAACATTAAGTATGTGGGAATTTTGTATGTGACACAAAAGAGAATTAAATATGTCGTAAAATATTTACGAGGATATTTAATATAATAAACGCGAGGAAAAGGTTACCTGGATGACGGGAACCCAGTTTCGAACGGCATCCAAGACGGACGCTAAATGCACAAGTTAGAGCTAAAGCAGCTGCAATATGCCCATTTAGGGCGTTGCAGGTCAGGGCCCGTACCCGCAGGTGCCCGACCCGTGGGTGGCCCGACCCGCATGGCAGTGCGTACCTGCGCCCGTGCCCACGTCTGCCAGGCGGGGCCCACCCGCTTCATGCAGGTGGCGCCCCGCCGGCGTGCATGCGCCCATTGGCCACGTGCAAGGCACACGCCTAGCGCATGCTGAGCGTGCACAGGCTGCATTGTGGGGCCCACGTGGGCCCCACGTGGGAAACCCCACGTTCTAGGGTTTCATGCCCTTTTGTTTTGGCGGATGCAATTTGCGAAACTGCATGATTTGGGGTATCTTTAGACCTTTGTTTGAAGGGTCAAACGAACTCGAAATGAGTCCCCGTTTTTTCCTACGCGTTCACCGTTCAACTCTCTTCGCAACGATGTATGACATCATTCTACGAGCTCAACAGTGAGGGAGAGAAAATTGGTCAATGTAAGGCAAACTAATTTGATTTTTTCTTCTCCAAATGTTTAGTCACACACCAGAAATTGAGAACGAGGAGGGGTCAGCCGCCTATATAAATAGGGGCCTACAACCCTCCTTGAAACTCGTCCCGAGCTCCAGATCTGAGTAGCTCCATTAAATGTGAGCAAGCTCGGATCTAAGCTTAACTTTAATATTCCTGCTGCTCCCAAAAATTTTCTTGCTCCTGATTAGGCTTTAGCAAAGTTACGAAGGAGTTTGGATCGAATCCGAAGTCTTGATGAAGGATCCACTCAAGGTGAAACTTTCTTCGGAGCATGGTTGGTTTGGCGACAAGGATGTTGCTTGCCTCGAGAAGCGGTGCGGTTCGGGAAGCGGTTCGGCTCGGGACAATGTGCGACTCGGGACGTGGTTCGACTTGGGAGAAGCAGCTCGAGGGCAATGCTTCGGAGTCAAAGAAATGTTGTTGAAAACGACGCTTCGTATGCTGCGGAAACGAAGTGAAAGGTATGTAGTTTATTAACATGCGTTTATAATTGCAAATTGTTAGATAGATATATACTTAGGGGTTGGTCGGACCCAACCCAGGGATAGTAGAGATTCTAGCTAGGCTTTGTTCTCTTTAGGGCCAGAATTAAAATAGTTTAAAATTTTTTTCTGCTGCTGTTATGTTTTTCGTCGTCCATCCGACTTAGGCCGGATGTCGATTTTATAGTCCTAAGGACTCAGAAAACCCATCATGTGGAACATTGCTTAACAACGTCGGTGGCTTCCTTCCATTTACAGTGTCAAACAGGGGTCATTGTTCCATCCTCCGGGCGCACACCCAGGGTTGCGAATCACCGCATGTGCACGATGGTTGTAGTATATAAAGATTGTCATTCTCTAGGGAGGCGGTGGTTTAGTGTTTAGCTTTTTGGAAGGGTGAGAATGCGTAATCGGTGGTTGTCACGTAAAATTTGGTTGTCGCGAAAGTGTGTTAATAAAATAATAAAAATCTATGGAATTCGGGAGTCTGGTCGCCCGTGAACTAACACATAGAACTCACCTAGCAATGTCACGAACACCAAGTGCTAAATGTATCCCAAATACGAATCCCCGACACTTTACGCAAGCGTACGGTGTCAAGTAATAGTATAAAAGATATCGATCCCACAGAGAAGATAAAGATGTTATTGTCTTGGGTTATTTTTAAATCTCAGAATGTAGGTAGCAGTCGGTTTTGAGAAATTGTTTGTTTAGGGTTTTGAACAATTAATAAAGGCTGGGGTTTTAGGACTCACCACTAGGATCGTCGGACGTCGATGCTTGGTTAAGACTCTTACGTTGCATTGGTTTTATATGGATTGTCGCATCCAAGATGTGGAATTCATGGTTCTAAGCACCATGAATCTAATATATCGCGTTAACCCGTAAGCGCACATGACACAAGCATTAAGAATCGACAATATTCACGCCACTCTTGTGGACAGAATGATCTCAGCTCATGCCACTCTCGTGGATTAGAGCTTCGATGTATTTTGGTGGCTCTCATTGACGCAATGGCGGTAGCCGTCAATTAGTAGTATAGTTCGTCGGTGGATCCCATCAAGACACGAGCCGGGCATGGTCACGAGTCCCAATTGAATCCACTAACTCCCTAATTAAGCCTATAGGATACTTCTTAAGCCAATTGATTCCACCGACCGTGGGCACGATCTCAGTACGAGTTCTTCTACGAACTTTGCAAGATCAACCAAAATACTTCCCTTTTATTCCAACACAACCTAAAAATCCTAACTTTGCATCTCAATCCAAAAATCCTTGTGCTAATCCATTAGCCCTAGATAGAACTACTCACGCATCATAGAAATAACAATAAGCGATTCAATAGATGCAATGGAATTCATCATATCAAGGGAAAACATCAAAATCAATAGAAAGTGTAGAGAATTGTTACCAACGCGTCGTAGTGCAATAGTAAACCAAAGAGAATTAAGAAGACAAGATTGCTTGCACGAAATAGCAATAAAAATCCAAGATTGGCTTCATACAAAATAGCGACGACACAAATTCTTAAAAACCTAATTAAAACTAAACTAAGAGTTTCTCTAAAGTTCATATCTGAAAATAAAGCTTAAAACATCCTTAAATACATATGGTAGGAATCCCAAAAAATCTCAGAAAATCTGGGCACTTGGGCTCACAAACTAGGCTGGTCGTGTCGTGCGACTCGACCAAGTAGAGGAGCCTGCTCGGTCGAGTCAGCTACATGCTCCCCCCTTGATGTTGCTTCTGCGTCTGGCAGATACGGGCTACGCAGTCGAGTAGCCCCCAACTCGGTCGAGCTACAGAAGATCAAAACTTCCTCCAAAACGTTGCTCTGTTTCTTTATGACTCAGGTCGAGCAGATGAGCTGCTCGGTTGAGTTGCTATGCTGCTCGGTCGAGTTGGGATGCCTTGGAGAGAAGCTCAAAATCTTCATCTGTTTGGTGCGACTCGGGTCGAGTCGGATGTCTGCTCGGTCGAGTAGGTCTGAGCCGTTTCCTGTGCGATTTCAGCATGTCAGCTCGGCCGAGTAGCTGATGCTAGTCGGTCGAGTCACTTGGAAAACCGATCTCTACTTTGCCATTTCTCGTTCTCTTCTCCTCATCTCCTCTGATCTTCTTCCATTCCTCAACGAACTCCCATGGAGCCTTGCCAATGATGTCTCGGACGTGTCAGATGTGTCCATGTCCTAAAACAGCTCTAATAAGCTATACAAAACTCGAATATGGCGTTAGAAGCGCGATAACATATAAAAATATGGAGTTTGGAGGTGAATATGACATGAAATGATGTGATAAAAACATGTAAAATCTGGACACTTCAAAATCCCCCCAAGCTTACCTCTTACTCGTCCTCGAGGAAGACGAATACGAGGCTCATCGGGCGATGGAAATAAAAAAATAGAAAAAGAGAATGGAAGATGGAGGGGAGTGCTAGAGTATTCGGTTAGATCTCAAGCCATAGCGACATATCACAATGCTTCGAAAATAGATCACATGCTAATAAGAATTTCATATCTCAGCTAAACATATCACTTGCAAGCATTTAAGACCAAGGAAGGGATTCTCTAAATTCATGCAATCAATTCATATCCACATCATGCAATTCATATGTCTAGTATAAACATGTTGGCGACACACTTTTCAATCAATAGAGATAAATGAAGCATATAAGAGTCATACGAAGCATGCAATAGAGAATAGAATAAGGATCATGGCATTCATAAATTTATCTCAAATCATGAAAAATCTCCATAGCTAATATATTTCGCAAAGTCTGAGCATTATCAAATATCCCCAAATGTGCACAACTTTACTCCAATGGCATACTCACTCATGTAATCAAATGGGTTCCCCCCCAAGATTAGCTTGAGGCATCACATCTAATGAATAATAAAGGAATTTTTGTGGCTTTCCCCAAGTATTTGTGTAGCTCCAAATAACAAAATGTAGGAAATATTTTTCTTCTTCTCTTTTTCTTTCTTTTTTTGTAGGAGCAATAGGATATACATATATTTTGGTTCCTTTTTCGGCTTTTCGGCTTTTTGAAGCTAACCTTTTCTTTTGGGTTTTTTTGGGAATATGATGAGGTATATGTAGCTGCAAGGGGCGAACCCAAGTGACATGTAGAGAATAATAAGATATGTGGAGCAGGAAGTAATATAATAACCCGGTTCACTCATAATATGTGCACAACGGTTCAATAAGATAATACTTCAACTAAACTCATAAGCATGCACAGATATTTTCATTCATTTCAACGAATAATGAAGTCATGCGGTAAGGCACACAATAATAGCAGGCATGCAACAGAAGGTGAAAAAGAAAACAAGGTAGATGCTTCAAACATTCTAAAGATGCGTGAATATCGGTGCATATCCAATATAGGCATACTATATACTACTGCGTACATTCAGTTTCAATTCATTTCATGCATTCATAGAGAGATCGTCAACAGAATATATATGCAAGCATATGAATAGTAAGAACTGAAATACTCTAAGTAGCATGGCAAAAGTAATAGCATCGTGATAGTTACTAATGCTAAGAGCGATATCATCATATGGAATATATCTAGCAAAAAGGGAAAAGAAAGCAAAGAATAAAATAAAAGCAAGCATGCAAGCATACCAAACATGGAAAATATGATGCTAAAAAAATAAAACGGTGAAAAAGTGGTGGAAAATAAAAATAAAAATGGTGTAAAATGAAAAAAAAACGGAAAAAAATGAAAATAAAAGCGATAGCGCTCTTCTCCTAAGCTAAACACAGTAGTGTCCTTATGCTGAAAACACGCTGGCAAGAAGGAAAAATGAGGCCAGAGTGGGCGGGTGGTAAATAAAAGAAGCTAAAATAAATGAAACTATGCAAATAATAAAATAAAAAGTGCATGTCCTAATGCCTAATATGCAAAAGTATGAACACGCAGGCAGATGGTGCAAATGATGTCATGATGCAGGTGTAAATGCAAAATGATGGAATGTATGCGTTGGTGCAAAAATGTCATCCCCCAAGCTATGCAAGGTCAGGGCCCCGAAAAGACAGATGGGCACAAAAATGATAGGGGTGACAGGAGCAAAAATAGTGAAAAGATCAAGCAGCGGCATCACCCTCTGGAGGTGATGATGGGTCAGACTGCTGGGGACCAGAAATAGGAACATCGAACAAAAAATGTGAAGGCTCGACAGGTGAGGAAACAAAAGGGATAACAGGCTCAGACAATAGTGTAACAGCTGGGGTGTCGATAGGTGTGGGAACATGTATGTCGACAAGAGAAGTCTCCAGCCGAGGGGCAACCGGCTCAAGGGTAGAAGTGACAGGCCATGCAGAAGCCTGAGAGTGGGACACAATGAGCGGTATAGGAGGTGTAGAAGGGACAGTGTCTGGCCTGAGAGGAGGGGCTGGTTTAAGTATGACAGTGGGTGCACGCTGATGCCTAAGAATGTCGAGAATAGAGGTGAGGTCCCGCTCCACGGACTGCTAAAAAGTGGAGAGCGAGGCTGAGAGGGTGTCAAAGGCACGCCTTAGTATGAGAACCTCGGTCTCCATCGCAGAAAGACGTGCGTCTGTGGTGCGGGAGCTAAAGGGTGGGCGTGAACTGCTAGAGGCCACCCTCGTAGTGTGCCCACGGGCAGGTGATACCCCGGGTCTGAACTGAAACTCATGGGAGGGCGGTCTAGCAGGGATCTCGGAGGAAGAGGATGTGCGTGGAATGGATCCCAGATCCGGTGTAGAGACAGAAGCAGCATCATCATCAAAAATGGGAGACGTCGTGGCAACAGAAGTGATGACAGACACCACGACGCTCTCAGAGAAAACTGCTGATGCTGGTACATAAGTGGTGCCAGGAAGAAAGACGATGGACCCTAAAGTGGTAGGAAGGGAAGTGAGGAGGTCCACAGGTGCGGGAAGAGTGCTGGCAGCGATGGGCTCTGAGAAACGTGAATCGGTAGGCTCAGGAGCTAAAGAACTGGCTGGCTCCAAAGGGGTGGAAGGAGTAAAATGGGGAGCAGCAGAAACAACCGTGCCCTCTGGTCCAGGCACGACGGAAAACAGAGGTAGCGACCTCCGGGGTGGAGATGTGGACAGTCCCCGGGGTCTCTACGGTGGGGGGGGGGCTAAGAGGGTAGTGGGAGCATTGACAGAAGTGGGAACAGAAGTGCTCATGGGTGGAGGTGGGTGTGCAAGGTGGGCTGGCTGTGCTGCTAGGAGGGAAACAATGTCAGGCTCATCCTCATCAGAACTGAGCACCCAGTCATCGATGTCGACGACGACTGGTGCTCCGAGTGGCTCAAGGACGTGGATGGGGGGGATGGAAAAGATGCGGGGAGTGAGCAAGTCAAGCATGCCTGGGGTGACATGGGTAAGGTCGGGGCGGGGGAGGTAGAGGTACTGCTCGTGGTGGGTACCTAGAAGGTAAATCCAGTGACGCTCACCGTGCGGCCTGATGATGGACATGCAGGTGAGCACATCCATCGTCAGGCGTGTAGGCCCGGTGGGAGTAGTCAGACATGCAGGAAAGGCTAGGCCGAGCATCTGGGCGAAAATGGTGAAAAATCCACCGCAGCAGATATCGATGGCGGTGTGGGCAGTCTGAAGGAGGCTATGACACAGCCAGTGTGCTGCGTAAGAGAGTAGGAAGGGGTGGAGGGTGCCGTCAGGGTGGAAGCGCAGAAGTCGGGTCATCACCATAAGATGAGAAGATCAGGAAGGGAGAGTGTCCCGACATCTGGCCTAGAAAAGAGAGGGGGGATGGGACGAAACGCTCGCGGTGAACGTCATCCCTGAAGACGATATCATACATCGTCAGGGTGGGTGGTGGTAGAACTAGACGGGGTGGAGGAGCGGTGGTCGGGATGGGAGGAGTGGTAGGGGGTGGTGTGTGGTGCCTTTATGGCTAGAGGCATGGGTGTGGTGGATCGTGACGAGTCAGATGAGGATGACACATTGTCCAAGTACGGCTCAGGTGAGGGTGAAGGTAAATGCCATGGGCGTCGTGCAGGCCGAGAAGAGGAGGGACCAGTGGTGGCCTTCCTCTTCGCCGGCTATGGCTTCCTCGGCCTAAGGCGAGGAGGCATCGTGCAAACGTGCAAGCGATGATGATATGGTAATAAAAAAAATAAAGAGTGGAAGGAGTATACCAACACTGAGCGTAGCTGCGAAAGCAAAAGTGGAACACTCACGTGCGAAGCCTCAAATCCAAGCTATCCCCAATCATATCGGTTAAGGCCAAAATTGACCGGCACAGTTGTCTAGCTGACCGGGACACCAAGCGCTGAGCTAGAGCCTAGTCAGCCTTCGAAGTGGGACCCTCGGTTGGGAGAACCGGGGTACGGTAGTTGATAGTAGATGATAGTACGACCGATGATCGACCTAAGAATGATCATTGGATCGATCGTTCGAGATCGAAGAGCTTGATAACGACCTTGGGTATTGGATGGCGATCGTCAGTCTGCACCACAGAGAGTCGTCAGGGAGTCGGATCTAAGTTTCGAACCAACTCCCCTCCGATGCTTAAGTTAGTAAGGAACTTAAGGGAGAGAGGGAGCTTAGTATATTAGGGATCGACCCACAGAGGTTTGTCCCCAGACAAACGACGCAAGATCGAATATGGAATGGAATAGTAAGAAGATAGAGTTCTATGTATTAACACTCGTACCTTGAAGGTGGAACCCCTTTACCTTTGTTCGTCGACATATTTATAGGCAGCTCTTTCTTGATGAGGCGTAACTGCCCCTCATTGATTAGGGCACGATCTTCTCCAGGATTCGAGCTAACGATTGCCATTAATTTGGCCCCATTAACTCCTCCTTGAATGTCGGCGTAGTCAAACGGTCGACTGACCCATTCGACTGACCCGTTCGACTGACTACGTCGTATCTTGCTCAGAGTGCGGGGGTAACGGGTTGCGGAGGAGGAACGGGTCGGGTATGCAGATACCCAATTGGGTTAGTATCCATGCACTAACAATGGCCCCCGTCATTAGTTCCTCAGGAGTCACGCTGACTGGGACCAAGTGATGTGTAGTCTCCTTAAATGCGCACGGATTTCATAAAATTTGATTTGATAAGTGCCGCCAAGAACCCTTTCTCCTTTGGAGTGATCTCCGCCATTTCTGGTGGCTGGCCTCGGATACGTGGCGGGCATCGTGGGCTTGGCAGTTGAGTTTCTTAGCATATAAGGGAGATTTCAAAAGGAAAGGCTGAAACTTTTCCAGCATCATCTTCTCTCTTGCCTTGCCTACTTGCTTCCATCGTTGCTTCTCTCAGAGATCGCCTGTTCTTTCCCAAGGTATCTCCCTTCTTCGATCTCGACTCTCTTAACAGGTTGGTGAGGCATGTTTGCTCCGGTGGTGTTTAAGGTGCCGACCCCTAAGGAACTAGCGGAGTGCCTTCGGCCCCCTCGCCCCGCGAAAGTTCCTGGAAAGGGAAAAGCAATTTGGGTTGAGCCCGACCTTCCCATTCGTCGAAGGGATTGGAAGTCGAAAGCTCCTTGAGTTATCTTAGACATGACCCCTAGGTTCTCCCCTGACCTGACCGCCGATGTTTGGCGAGGCTGTTTCTGTGAACCTTTTAGGGTTAGGGTGCCTGACCCAGATGAGAGAGTGTGCTTCCCATGGAAGAGGGAGGTCGTGGTATATCTTAAGTCTTTTCGCTTAGAACTTCGATTCCCCACTTCACCCCTTCATTATCGAGTTTTTGTGTTACTCGGAGCTCTCTCTTTGTAGATTAGCCCCTTACTTTTTTCCTCCTCTGGTGGGCTTCATCGAGGTGTGTGAGCTTTGTGGAGTTTTTCCTACCCTCGGATTATTCGAATACTTCTTTAGGATAGTCGTCGACCCTCGTCGAGTGTGGTATCACATAGTTGCTCGTCCGGGTACTAGGCTCACATACGACCTCCTAGTTTCTGACCTTGGGTGGTCAGACACCTTCGTGTTTGTCGCTTTACCCGACCTGGGCCCGTTGCTCAATGGCTGGAGTTCCCCGAACCCCGAGCTTACGAGGGAGTCTCACCTGTCCCTAGCGCAGGTCAGAGCCGGGTTGTCGCCGAGCGAGGACATGTCGGTGAAGGCTCTTTTGAATCGACCGAGAGAGGATAGGTCGATTCATTATTTGCTGGATGGTCATACGATAAATATCCTTCTATGGTGCCCGGGTAAGGCACTCCGAATCGATATCTTTATATTCACCACTCATGGTAATTACCTCCGTTGTTTGTAGATATGACTAATGGCCCTCGATGCAGCAGTAAGTCCAGCCTGGACCGAGTCTGGAGGGAGCAGAGGAAGAAGAAAAAGACGACCTAGAGGTCTAGCACCAGAAGCGATCGATCGAGCGCTTGTGTTGAGGGGTCGGATTCTCGGTCTCCCCTTTCCATCCACCCGAGCTCCTCCTCCGAAGGGGGAGAGACCAGGCGGATGCCCAGGCCTCCTCTTTGAGCCTCTTCAAGGGAGGCCTCTACCCAGGCTCCTGCACGACCTTCCATTCCTCTGGCTTTTGTAGTGGTTGGGGCGGTGCCAGTGGTGGTCGACGTCGATTCTGTCGACATCATCGAGCTGACTAGGGGAGTCGGTCATAAGAGGGAGACGTTCTCTTGCAAGGAGGAGGGGTCTCCAAAGAGGAGGCGCATGGGAAGAGAGGATCACATGGGGAAAGGTGAGGGGGTGGTTCCCCTCGAGACTCCCGAGGTGGCGGAGACTTCATCGATGCCCCAGGGCCCCGCAACGCCCCTCACAGATATGTGGCCATTGGGTGACATCGTGTCGCTTACTCCATTGGTCGGCCCAGTTCCTGGGGAGTTTGATTGAGCGCTCATGCTCGATCGACTTTCGATTTGGCCTTCGGGGCCGATCGAAGGTGAGCTTCACCGGCCGTCCTTCACCGTTGGTAGGGAGGAGTCGGCCTTGGTGGATTTTGGGACGACGGCCAGGGTGGTGGAGAACTCGATCCTTTCCAAGGATTCGGAGTTTCTGCAGAAGCTGGACCTCGACCGGATGGCCAACTTCTTTGTTGGGAGCGGGTACCAGGTATACCGTCTAAGCCTCTGTTTTCTGGTACTCGACTTGGTCGTCCACTTGACTGACCTTCCCTCTATTTGCAGATGTCTGTTTTTAGGGATGCGCTGTGTCGCCAGGCTATCAACTTGATTGACGGAGGTCTGCGGGTGGTAGATGCGGAGCACAGAGCCCTCCTCTCCGAGGCATGGGCAAAAGAAGCGGAAGAAACCTTGAGGAAGACCCTCACTGACAAAGCGTCGGTCGAGTGGGAGGCGACGAAGGCGAAAGATAGCCTTTTGTCACTGTCGACCATCCACAGGTCCGTCGAGCTCCAGTGGCGGATGGAGAGGGCCGAGCTCGAAGAGGAGCTCGATGCTTTCAAGAAGGAGACAGTCGAGCTTCGGACCAAATTCTTTGACCTTGAGAGTTGTGCTGATGCCAGCCAGGTGGAGAAGGCCGAGCTCCAAACCAAGGTCGCCGAGCTCGAGGAGGCTGCCTCGAAGGAGAAGGCAGAGCTGACTGCTAAAGTCATGAAGGCATTGGAGGCCTTCATGAGCGTGCTGGTGTCAGGGGGTGCTTCCCCTCCTTCTTAGGTTTTAGGCAGTCCCTTTGTAACTCCCAATTTTGTAATTTTTCCGATTTGAAATTGATGAACTTTTTGCTGCTTTCACCAAAAAATTTACCTCTGCTGCGTGTGTATAGCCCCTCGACGACCTAGCTTGAAAGATAATAGGAATCCTTAAGCAAGTAAGGTCGTGGATAAGTTAGATGTCTTCACCATAAATCACACCCTTTCATCCGACCAAGGTCGTTCGGTGGCGAGGGGCGTGGGCCCCTCGACTTACGGCCGACAGAAATCATTCGGTGGTGAGGGGCATACCCCTTCGACTTACGACCGACGAAAGTCGTTTGGTGGCGAGGAGCATGGCCCCATCAACTTACGACCGACGGAGGTCATTCGGTGGTGAGGGGCATGGCCCCATCGACTTACGGCCGACGGAGGTCGTTTGGTGGCGAGGGGCATGACCCCATCCACTTATGGCCGACAGAGGTCGTTCGGTGGCGAGGGGCATGTCCCCTTCGACTTACAGCCGACGGAGGTCATTTGGTGGAGAGGGGCATGGCCCCATCGATTTATGGCCGACGGAGGTCGTTCGGTGACGAGAGGCATGGCCCCATCGACTTGCAGTCGATAGAGGTCGTTCGGTGGTGAGGGGCATGGCCCCATCAACTTACGACCGACGGAGGTCATTCGGTGGCAAGGGACACGGCCCCATCGACTTACGGTCGAAAGAGGTCGTTCGGCTGATGTTGAGGAACGATCCACTTGGTATTCACGAAAATCGTGCACAGGATACAAAGTGAACGGTCGATTTGCCTCTCTAGTTCAACCACTGTTAGCACTTTCGTGGATGTTCAGAGTTTTAAGGATGAGGAAGTTCCTTGCCACCAAAGTGGCGAGCTGGTAGGTGGCAGGACCAAAGACATTGTTCACTGTATAGGGCACCCCTTCCATATTGCAGCGAGCCTTCCCTTCTTGAGAGCCTTGGGAGCGAAAGCGGCCTAGTGCAGCTCCAAGTCTCCCCTACAGAAACTAGGTTTGCGAACCTTGTCCCCTGATGTAGGTTGAGCTTGAGGCCCTTTGAGTTTCTTTCTTCGTCATAGCATCCGGGATAGAGTGGTTGCTCGTTGACCTTGATGGGGATGACAGTCTTGTATTAGTAGGTCAGCATGATGGGCACCTCCCCTGTGTGGGTCGATCTATACGACCGTGACATACTGGGGATCCGATCTCTGAAAACCTTTGGGCAGGTCAAGTATCGTCAGGCGTACTCATCGACATCTTCGGACATCGTTGGCCAGAAGTATCCCTGTCTCACGACCTTCAGAGCTATAGACTTTCCTCTGTGGTGGTTTCTGCAGCCGCCTTCACCGATTTCTTCTGACCACGTGGCGTGTTTACTACGGGGCTATGCATTTAAGATGGGGGGAGATGTCGTGCTCGGTCCATTATCTTTCGCACAATGGACCACCTAATAGGATGGATGGACATGCCTTTCGCTCAAATTTTTGTTCCTCCACTGGGTTGGTCTCGCATCTCCACCAGGACGAATGGATATCCCGCTTTTCCACCTTGGTCACGCATTGTGTTTGAGCAGCGGATTCATTGGATCCATCCATGTGGTTCTTCGACCGAGGCCTGGGGGCTCTTGAGGCAGCCCGGTAGACGTTGTACGTACCTGACCGGGCCTTGCTGGGGTCAGACGACCCCACTGCTGACAGGCCGTCAGCTCAATGATTCTTCGATTTTGGAGCGCAGTGAACCTCGGCGCGGGTGAAGGTGGTGAAATCAGTTTTTAGCGACCCGCGCTCAGCTCTGCATTGGATCGTCGTGGGCCTTGATGGCCCCGCTCAGTTGACGGGTGACGAGGCAGTGGCTGTTTGAACCATTGGACTACTCTCGGCCCAAGGGCTCGAGCCAATCGGAGTTTGGTGATGGCCCCTTAATAACCCGTACCATCGTTGACTGAAGTGGAGAAGGTATATTGAATTGGTTGTCACCGGAGCTTTTGATGGCCATCCCGGCCTCACTCTCAGCTTGTGTGGGCGAAGACGTCGTTTTCTATGATCCAGATTCCCTCTTGCTACTCAGACCCCCTTTGGGGTTTGGAAATTGATCATCGGGTGGGAGGTTGAGACCTCCGCTTCTATGACGTTTGGCAGCGATCTTCTGATGATTCCTTCGTATGCCGAGTTGATCTTTATCACCATAAAGTTTGGTTAAGTGAGTCATTTGTTGAGAGTACGTATCGAGGGTCACCAACAAGGTGATGATGCCTGCTATCGGAGCGGAGTGCCCGTTGAACCCTACCAAGGGTCCTGTGCAAGGCGTCAGCTCTTCGGGTGATATATTCATCATCTCCAGCGTAGTGAAGAAGAGTACGTCGCACGAGCTTCCGGTGTCGACGAGTAACCTTTTCACGGCGATCTCTCTGATCGTGACTGTGACTATCACGGCATCATCGTGCGGTAGCTCCACTCCCTCTAGATCTTTGTCCGAGAAGGAGATAGGAGGAGTTGAGTATCTGGGGGTGTTTTCGACCCACAGAAACTGTCATCAATCTCCAGCGTAGGAACTTTGGAGAGATGTTGATAGCTCCGGGTGCGGGGGACCTCCCATTATCGTGTTGGTGATCCTGACTCTGGGGATCCTGCAGCGACCTCGGAGGATGTGGCTAGGTGAGTCGGTATATTCGAGTGATTCATCGAGGGGGATGTCGACTCGTGCTTAATTCGCACAGACGGCACCAAACTGTTAAGGCTAAAATTAACAGGTGTCCAACCGACGGGGACACTAAGCACTGAGCTGGAGTCTAGTTAGCCTTTGAAGTGGGACCCTCGGTTGGAAGAACCGGGGTCGGTAGTTGATGGTAGACGATGGTACGCCCGATGATCGACATAAGATCGATCATTGGATCGATCGTTCGAGATCAAAGAGCTTGATAACGACGTTGGGTGTTGGATTGCGATCGTCAGTCTGCACCACAGAGAGTCATCAAGGGGGTCAGATCTGGGTTCCAACCCAAATCTCCTCCGATACTTAAGTTAGTAAGGAACTTAAGGGAGAGAGGGAGCTTGGTGTAGTAGGGATCGACACACGGAGGTTCGTCCCTAGACTAACGACGCCAGCTCGAATATGGAATGGAAAAGTAATAAGATAGAGTTCTATGTATTAGTACTCGTACCTTGAAGGTGGAACTGATTGAACCAGAGGACGCGCAAGTGCACGCCTTCCACTCCCAAGCGTAGGAGTGTCAATGCAATAATAAATAACCGGTGAGTACCGGGTCGGATCACAGGGACAAGTCGTTCTATATTCACAAAATTGATCGATAAAGAAAAATAAAGCGTGAAACAACTACCTCAACTAACGGTGGATGAGTGAGAAAAAGTGTGGTGAATCTAAATTCCTAACCTAAGTGGGTAGGGTTAGAGAACCAAATTAGAGGATTTAGGATAGCAAGACGAGAGAGCATGGGTTGTGGGTTCATTAAAATTGGTGTTAATCAAGTTCTAATTACCCGCATATAACTCAATCGGTCATCCGGCTAAGGAAGCCCAATCGGAAAATTTAGCTTTCATGAACACGATAATTTGCAATAAGCATGGATGCATCACATAGCACTAATCAATATACGAACATAGATTTTTCTCAAATTGCCCTCTAGGGACTTAGCCAATAAAATTGTGCCCTAATTACACATCCAAGATTAACAATATAATAGTCAAGAGGAAATTAGGGCTAAAATTAACAACCAACTTCATGAATCACAACCCACACCAAATCAACACTACACAATCATAGCAAACAATAGGAAAATTGCATTCAAAATTAACCCTAGTTCAATACAAAAGTGAGATATCAAAAATTACACAAGAAAAGAGGGAAGAGATCACCAATCTATCAAGAAATGAGGCTTCCCTCTCACTTCGGCATCTCCTCCAAGCTCCCCAAGCTCCAATGGCCTCCTTCCCTAGCTGTAGCCCTATTGGGGAAGAAGAAGCCCCCAAAAAACACAAGCTGGCCGAGAGCTGCTCCAAAAAAACCACTCCTCTTTAAAAATTGCACAGGCCAGCCTTTTACTTCACGTTCCGGGTCAAGTATCGCGGACCCATGCCCGCTTGAGCTCCCAACGCGCGCTGTGCTGCTAAATCACGGAGCGGGCCGGCCGCTGGGCCGGCCCGCTTCGTTTCCTTTATTATATTATTTTTTTTAATTTTGCGCACGCGTTTGCGAGATCGGAGGAGCGGGCTGGCCGTTGGGCCGGCCCGCAAGCGCTTTGTTGCTTTTTTAATTACTTTTTTTAATAAGCAGCGGCCCGCTCCAAGAGCTGGCCGCTTGCTCTTCTTTTTTTTAATTTGCTTTTTTAATAAACTAACTAAGCGGCGGCCCGCATCTGGAGAAGGAGCAGTTCGGTGTCACGTGGCACCGTAGGATCACGCCACGTGGCGCCCCAATAAATTCCCTTTTTCATGCTTTTCTCCCATATTTCTCCTCCAAATAATTCCAAAAAATACCTAGAAATCTCAGAAAAATCCCAAAAAATTCTGAAAAATCTCTAAGACTCTCAGGAGTACCTGAAAAATAAGAGAAGGAGAAATTAGTCCAATTGATGAGAAAATAAATATAATGACATATAAAGCACAACAATATTGACTTCCGATAATCATATAAAATAATCCATTGCTCAAATAATTCTCAAAAATTGACAATATGATCACAATAATACCAGGAGCATATGAAAAATATCAGGAAACCAATAAAGACGATAAAATCCATATCTTGTGCCAAGATTGAGATTAAGCCCTAAAAACGACATAATGCGAAAATATACCCAAAAGAGCACGATTAAGTATAATATTTAGCACAAAATGGGGGTAGTTAGGGGGTATAAATATACACTTTTCACTCCGAATCACACACCCTAACTAGCTTTTTGCTAGTCCCTAGCAAAATATGCGATAAATTCGGATTAAATTGAAAAACATGCACCAAACTCATAATATCCTCATGGTATACACAAATGATGTTTCCAAATGATTTCAAAGCTAATATACCTAATGTATGAAAATAAATAACAAATGACACTCCCCTCAATCCAATTCTAAGAAAAGTAAGGAAATAAGCACCGTATCACATTTATCGGGATATATCACAATGTCATGGTTTCTAACTTTCATGGAAATGGCCAAAACAAAAGAAATTCTTCTAAGTGGTGGGAGATGAGATTGCATCACTAACATTTCTTATTCTTTCATTTATTCATTCATTTTTCTTTTCTTTTCTTTTCTTTTCTTTTTTTGGATGTTTATGATTTGCATTCACGCGATAACGCTATGAAATGCAAACACTGCCACCTTTGCATACACGCGATAACGCTATATAGGCAAAGGGATGGAATGATCCCCTAAATCTCATCTTTGGCGTCCTCCCCAATGTTTCGTGGGGCATCGGCTACTCAATTTGATTAGAAAGAAACATTCACTTATATCACTCTCTTTTTCATTTCAAACATGGATTATCAACTCATCCACCAACTCCTTAAGAGAAAAACAAACATGCAACATATGGCCACAGCCAATCCAATTAAAAACTACACCATTCATCCCAAATCATGCAATCACTTACACCAAACTATTCCCGAATTATTTCAAAGAGATATCATGATGTATAAAGTAGTTTCATACATGGCATATTAGCATTTGACTCCAAATTGGAAAAGAAATGAAACATGCCAATCCAACATCAAGAAATCGATACCAAAATAATAATCCGAAAAATTGCATGGCATTAAAGCATATATGGACTAAGCACAAAGCAAGCGGCGTATGGACAAGGAGGCCAAAATATGATATGCAATGAAAATCATGGGATGAGGAAAAAATGGAGGTATCTCAAAATAAAAATAAAAATTTAAGCTACTAACAAAATCCTAACAATCCTAAAGATTCTAACACTCTCCCCCCAACTTAAAATAAACATTGCCCTCAATGTTGAGAGAGTATTAGATCTCGGCAAAAGATCCTAGAAAAGAAAAAAAAAGCACACGAAAGCACTAAAATAAAACATTTATTTATTTACACTATTGGAAAGAAGTCATCGGGGTCAAAAGGCGGATCACGTATATCCAACGGTGGAGGAAGTAGCTCAATTAGATCCTTACGCTCCTCTGCCAGCGTCTTTCCTCCATGAATCACTTTGGACCCTAGCAACACAACTCCAAGCATCTCTCTAAAATATGCGACCATGTCCTACAAGAGATGAGCTGTATCGATCCAAAGTGGGCACCGTTGCCTTTTGACGAAAGTGACCCAAATATAATCGTCAAAGTAAAATAAAGAATTTGAAATATGTTGACGAAAACTCCCTAAAGTGAGTGCATCCATCTTCGTATGATGCATGACCACGGGGGAGAGGAATGATGGATTTTGGGACAAGATTGGGGGAGAGCATGGTTCGGGCTCCACCAAAATGATCGATGAGCTCGTGGCCATACTAGTCTCCTCCTCCACTCCATCCAAAATTTCACGCTCGGCATCTCCATCTTCACACAAATCTCCTGCAAGAGAAGATAAATCCAAATCAGATAATAAAATTTTTTGAGTGGTTGGATTACCTTCTCCCAAGCAAGAGGCAAGCAATGCGAGACTCGAAATGATCTCCTGAATATACTGGTTCCGAGTCTCCATGCTCCGCAGAACATATCGGGATTGAGCCTCCTGTGTCTGAATAAGCAATTGAAACTCCTCGCCCAAGGGTTGTAAAGGTGCGTCCACGCTTGGCTCTCCTTGGTCAAGGCACGCTCCAACGGCATCACAATGAAGTGCTAACGACTTACTCCCTGAATTCCCATCCAAAGGTCGGTCTATATCCTCCATGGACTCCAGGTACTCCCAAGCTTCCTCAGGTGACATGTCAAATAGAGCTCCATCGTCCATCATCGCCATGTAGTCCTGCATCTCCTCCCGCAATCCCTCATAGAAAAACGGGAAAAGATGGGCCATCGTGAATCCATGATGTGGACATCCGCTTAATAAATCCATGAACCTCCTCCAAGCTAGATAGAAGGATTCACCGTCAATTTGAGAAAAGCCGGCAATTTTGAGCTTCAAAGAAGTGGTCCTGTGCAAAGAAAATGAAAGTGCATCATACAAAGAATTTATGCCGTTAATGTCCATAACTTTTTTTTTTGAATTTTTATAAAAGAAAATGAAAATAAAGATAGCAAAGGACTCAAAAAGTGCAAAATAAATAAAGATGAAAGATAATAAATGAAGATAAAGAATAAAAAAGACTCACACTAAAAGATAGTAGTATCACACTAAAACTTTCAAAATCGATCAAAAATGCTAATAAGAGAAACTGTTGTCCCCGGCAACGGCGCCAATTGATTAAACCGGAGGACGCGCAAGTGTACGCCTTCCACTCCCAAGCGTAGGAGTGTCAATGCAATAATAAATAACCAGTGAGTACCGGGTCGGATCACAGGGATAAGTCGTTCTATATTCACAAAATTGATCGATAAAGAAAAATAAAGCATGAAACAACTACCTCAACTAACGGTGGATGAGTGAGAAAAAGTGTGGTGAATCTAAATTCCTAACCTAAGTGAGTAGGGTTAGAGAACTAAATTAGAGGATTTAGGATAGCAAGGCTCGAGCATGGGTTGTGGATTCATTAAAATTGGTGTTAATCAAGTTCTAATTACCCGCATATAACTCAATCGGTCATCCGGCTAAGGAAGCCCAATAAGAAAATTTAGCTTTCATGAACACGATAATTTGCAATAAGCATGGATGCATCACATAGTACTAATCAATATACGAACAAGGATTTTTCTCAAATTGCCCTCTCGGGACTTAGCCAATAAATTTGTGCCCTAATTACACATCCAAGATTAACAATATAATAGTCAAGAGGAAATTAGGGCTAAAATTAACAACCAACTTCATGAATCACAACCCACACCAAATCAACACTACACAATCATAGCAAACAATAGGAAAATTGCATTCAAAATTAACCCAAGTTCAATACAAAAGTGAGATATCAAAAATTACACAAGAAAAGAGGGAAGATATCACCAATCTATCAAGAAATGAGGCTTCCCTCTCACTTCGGTATCTCCTCCAAGCTCCCCAAGCTCCAATGGCCTCCTTCCCTAGCCCTAGCCCTATTGGGGAAGAAGAAGCCCCCAAAAAACACAAGCTGGCCGAGAGCTGCTCCAAAAAAACCACCCCTCTTTAAAAATCACACATGCCAGCCTTTTACTTCACGTTGCGGGTCGGGTTTCGCGGACCCATGCCCGCTTGAGCTCCCAGCGCACGCTGTGCTGCTAAATCGCGGAGTGGGCCGGCCGCTGGGC
>JAULAV010008014.1:0-19563 GCA_030789695.1 Scilla litardierei | reverse complement strand
GGGACAGAAGACAAAGCCATTTCTTTCAAGGAAAGAAAAATCTAAATCAATGAGAATGAAGAAGAAACCTTCGCATTCTGTCGCTGGAACCGTCTTCTATAGGCAAGGCGCCAACCGCAAGATGAAACATGCGTCGAAGATCCAAAGATTCTGAGCGTCTTGGATTTCAAATCGGTAAATCATCTGAATTAGCGAGGCGGGTGTTTTGGCGCCGGGAACTTGACTGCTATTTTCTCAACTGTCGTACCCGATTAATGCGATATAACGTCGCTTAACTTCATCAGACAGACCCTTTGAGGTCGTGCGACAGGGGCCATTGTTGAATCATTGGGCCGGCACTCAAGATGACTCGTCTGACGAATGACTAAAGCCTACGGGGCCCATAAGAGAAGCCCGATATCGACTCGGTCAAAGCCCATTGGTCAGTCGATCGTTGCATTCCCCTCACTCGAACGTGGGATTAAAGACGAGCCCGTAATTAGCGGGAACATGTGTAACATTCACTCCTATTAAAGGGGGAGATCATGGCACCATAATGGGTGACCGTTATCTCCCCAACGTCACTAAAGAGACCCAAGAGGTCTATACATACAGTAAGGTTCCAATTCTCAAGGTACGAGATCTAATACATAGACTCTGCTCCTTCACTTGATATTTCTTACATTATAGAGCTTGCGACGTCAGATCTGAGACGAACCTCTGTCGGTCGATCTCAGCTGCGCCAAGCTCCCTCTTGTCCTTAAGTTCCCATAGTAACTTAAGCATCGGAGGGGATTTGGGTCGGGACCCAGATCCGACTCCCCTAACATGTCTCTGTGGTGTAGATCGACGAGTCGCCATCCTTTGCGATGGTCGCTTCCGAGCTTCCCAACCTCGAACGGTTGACGTACAAGCTGCTCGAGGGTCGATCGAGCACCGCATCTCAATCAACATCCATCATCCGACCATGTTTCTTCCAACCGAGGGTCCCACCTCACTCGCTAACGAGGCTCCGAGTCGACACGAAGGGTCTACGTCAGATTGACAACTGTCTCGATCATTTTTGCCCTTAACCATTCATGTTTACTTTCTTGTTTGACAAGTACATAAGTTGCATTTATTCATTGTTAATCATGCCACCTAGTTTTGGGAATTCATCGGTTCCCACGTTCGAGGCTTCCGGCACTTGTCCTTTGTCAAGCAAGATGTGTCTCAAAATCCCTCAATTTGACCTCATGATTTTGATGAAAGACTCGATCTTTTAACGACAGTTGCACCGCCTCAGCCCTCGCCGATTCACATGCGCATAAGCGTGTCTCTCTCTCTCTTAATCAGCCGGTCAGCCGACGAGATTGAGCATCAGCGTTAGAAGCCACAGCCCGCAAGGGATTTGAATGCTGACAACCAAGATGGTTTCTTTAGCGTAGACATAAACGAGAAGCTTCTTAGAAGCGTGCATGCCATGTGCTGTTAGCATCGTAAACCCCTATAACATTCTCAATACTCGTATGTGATCAAAATTATAATCATCCACTTGTGACATCCCTCAACCCTAGACCGCGACTGATTCAAAGTAGTGTTCATAAATGGATGCTCGATCCACATGCTTAATTTTGTATTTGAAACGAGAAGGACACAGCCAAGATCTAATCCTTTACGTCGTCGTTTGACTTCCATATGAAGCGAATAATTAGTTGCTCCCTGTCCAGTTACCTTCAGATCTGACCGAATTTAGTCAGCAGGTCATCATGCACCAAACTTTTGTCTCCTCCCCGTTAACATGTTCATCATCTCTCTGCATTCATGTTTGGTACGCAACCACTTAGCGAATCAGATGGCAATTTAGGCTGCTTACCAAACCTCTCAATCAAGTATCGTTGCGTTAGCCATTAATTAGCCCTCCTGTAGGACAATGAGCACTGCACTAATTAAGTTAGTATCATTTCATCAGTTGGTTCAAGGTGCATCTCAACAACCATGACTTTCATGATTACCACTTAGTCCCATTTTTTTAAACCAGATCCTCTTAATTCACTGTTTGGTATGTTGCCAAATTTCTCGTCATCTAGAAGTTGATATTCAAGATTTTTATCCGTAAGATTTTTACCAGTTAGCTTGTTCCAAGACATTTGTAGGAACTCTCGACTGGGGATCACATGTACATAACAAGTAATGAAGAAACGAAGGGAAACAAGCTAAGTAGCGAAAAAAGCAAGAATGTACATAACAAGTAAAGAAGAAACTAAGAGAAACAAGCTAGGTAGCGAAAAAAGCAAGTCCATACTAAATACAGGTCATAAAGAATCTACATATCCTTCGAGTACACTCGAGTACTTAAACAACAACAAGAATACTATACACCGAAATGCTTGAAACACCATCCCCTCAATAATACTATACACCGAAATGCTCGTCCGCATCATTTTCTAAAAGTTGCCAGCTGCGCTGTTTGCAGTCCTTCTCCCTTCACGCGCTTGTAGACTTCATGCATGTTGACCGACTTAGAAAATCAGAGGGGCCAACAGAGTAAGGTAAATTTATCATAGACCCCTCCGCTTGACATTTGGTTTTATTAACAACCCTGTCAATCAAGGACGTGTTCGTAGGAAATTAATGTCGACTTATGGACAATTAAGGAATTTGCCGAACAAGAGGGGACAATGTGGCCATCCATTTCTCTATATAAACCTCGCCCCATACCACCACTCTACTCATCAAAGCCCAAAACAAAACCATGGCAAGCTCTATCTCCACCACCCTCCCCTTCCTCCTCCTCTCCTGCCTCCTCCTCTTCTGCCTAGCCGTCTCCGCCGACGTCCCTCCTTCGCCTCCGGTGAGCCCAACCACCGCATGCAACTCGACGACCGACCCCACATTCTGCAAGTCAGTCCTCCCCCCCAAAGGCACCCAAAACCTCAAATCCTACAGCCGCTTCTCCGTCGCCAAATCCCTCTCCAACGCCCACAAATTCCTCAACATCGTCAACCGTTACCTCGCCCGTCGGTCCTCCCTCTCCCTAACCGCAGCCCGAGCCCTCGAGGACTGCCAGCTCCTCTCAGGCCTCAACATCGACTTCATCACCTCGGCCAGCAAAACCCTCAACTCAACCTCAACTCTCCTCGACCCGCAGACCGACACGCTTCAGACCCTGCTCTCCGCTCTTCTAACCAACCAACAGACCTGCTTCGACGGCCTGCAGGCCACCGCATCGGCATGGGGCGTTAAGAACGGCATTTCGGTCCCGCTGTCGAACGGGACGAAGCTCTACAGCGTCTCGCTCTCGCTCTTCAACCGCGCCTGGGTAAGGAAGAAGGTCAAGAATCACAATGTCTCCGTGCCCCCGAGGGTCCCAAGGCCCGGAAGGCGACTGATGTTCCATGAAGTGGACGTGGGCAAAGAGACGGGGCTGCCGTTGAAAATGCCGAGCATGGACCGGAACCTGCTCGAGCGGCGCAGCGGGAGGAGGCTGCTGCAGTTTTCGGATGCGGTCGCCGTGAGCGACGTCGTGGTTGTGAGTCAGGACGGTACCGGTAACTTCACCACCATATCGGACGCCGTATCTTCGGCTCCGAACAACACTGATGTTAGCTCCGGATACTACCTGATATTTGTGACCGCCGGACTTTACGAAGAGTACGTTTCGATCGCGAAGAACAAGAAGTATCTGATGATGATCGGAGATGGGATCAATCAGACGGTTGTCACCGGAGATCATAATAACATCGATGGATGGACCACCTTCAACTCTGCTACCTTTGGTAAGTGACGTCATCGAATTGTAGCTAACAAGATGTGCTACCTTTCTTAAAGCAACCTAACATGTGACCTTCATCGTGGGTGCAGCTGTCGTGGGCGAAGGGTTTGTAGCAATCAACATGACATTTAGGAACACCGCCGGGCCGAGCAAGCACCAGGCCGTCGCGGTCCGCAACGGCGCGGACCTCTCCACCTTCTACTCCTGCAGCTTCGAGGGCTACCAGGACACGCTCTACACCCACTCAATGCGGCAGTTCTACAAGGAATGTGACGTCTACGGCACCGTCGACTTCATCTTCGGCAACGCGGCGGTGGTCTTCCAAGGCTGCAACATCTACTCCAGGCTCCCGATGCAGGGCCAGGCCAACACCGTCACGGCCCAAGGCCGGATCGACCCGAATCAGAACACCGGCACGTCAATCCAAAACTGCAACTTCCTGGCCGCGGCCGACCTTGCGGCCGACAACGGGACGACGAAGACGTACCTCGGCCGGCCGTGGAAGCAGTACTCGAGGACGGTGATCATGCAATCGTTTCTTGATAGCCTGATCGCTCCAGTAGGATGGATGCCATGGAACACATCGGATTTTGCATTGAGTACACTATACTACGCGGAGTACAACAACACGGGTCCGGGTTCGAATACGAGCAGTCGGGTCACTTGGCCCGGTTACCATAGTGCGATCAATACCACGGACTTGCTAAACTACACGGTGACAGGCTTTGTGGTGGGTGATAACTGGTTGCCTCGGACTGGGGTGCCTTACTCAAGTGGCTTGCTTAGCTGAAATGATAATACTAATAATAGTTAGGCGACGTGTAGTAATTATTGGTTTAATTCATAAAAGATGTATCAAATTTTTTTTTCTTTCTCCGATGTGTAATAATAATTACGGCAGCCTGAAAATGTGCTACCAATATTATTTCTCTAGGTTTGATCTAATGAAATTGTTGCGGGTCAAATCTGTCTAACATTGAGATCATTTATATAATGGAAATCAAGGATATGGTGATTATATGTTAATTGGGTTTTAGTAGAGGCTAATACGCCTTAGAACTTGATCTGTAGATGAAGGATTTAAGGTCGCTCGAAGGTCGCCGACCGCTTGAGAGATGGGGCGAGCTTCCTGCACAACAAGCAGCTCGTCGGAAAGGCTGTGTTGGCTATCAGCCCGTGGCCTCTCCGATGGTAAAGTCAGTAGGTGACTTTTTAGACGAAGGCCGTACACGCTGAGCGATCTTAGTGTAGATAATAATTACGACAGCTTGAAAATTTGGTACCAATATTATTTCTCTCGTTTGATCTAATGAAATGATTTAGTTTATTAATATGTCAATATAAGGAGAACGGCAGTAGAGATCATACGTAAACCATAGACCATTCGGATCCTAACACCTATCATCACATAACTTGAACACTCAACATGTCATTTTGTCACATCCTAATTCGGAAAAAGATCACTTCGACATAGCCATTGGATAGGTGGAAGGTGTAAAGAACATTTAGAAGTTAAAACTGATAGCCTCTGACACTCAACTCACGGTAGCAATGAACAAAAGAAACAGAGCAATTTCACGCAAGCAAGTGGACAGGGAAAGCACAACAAAGAATAAAGAAAGCACTCTGATTTTTGTGGCTGCCTCTTGGTACAGCTACTTGATTTTTCCTCATGCTATTTAATGCGTAAAACACAACAGAAAAGGAAAACGAACGCCGCATAATGCGCAACGTTCGTGATCGTGAGAAACGAATCCCCCCCGGGACTCGGTCTTCCGCTGGACGCATTCGCCTACGCTCCTATTTGCACGGCCCACACAACCGAAGTGGCCTATTACATTATTTTTGATTTAAACAAACTGCTAACAACTAGATTATTTGACAAACTCCCCCTAATCTAGTGGTTCTGGATGTTGACGATGCCGAGCTTCGCGCGCAGGCCCTGGAACTTGACCCGTCCAAGTGCTTTTGTCAGTAGATCCGCTAGCTGATCGTCGGTGTGGACGTAGTCGACGGCAATCTTGCCGCCTTCGACGCACTGCCTGATGAAATGGTAGCGTGTCTCGATATGTTTGCTCCGGTCGTGGAAAACAGGATTCTTGCAAAGTTGAATCGCTGATTTGTTGTCCACGAGTAGAGTAGCTCCCCCAGCCTCCTTGCCGAGAAGATCACTGAGCAGCTGTGCGAGCCACACACCTTGGCACGCTGCAGTAGTTGCGGCAATGTACTCCGCCTCGCAAGACGATAGGGCAACCACTTTCTGCTTCTGTGATTGCCAGCTTACCGGGCTTCCCCCGAGAACGAACACCACGCCGGTAGTGCTCTTTCTGTCGTCGACATCGCCGGCCATGTCGGCGTCGCTGTACCCCACGAGTTTAGCTCCGGAAATGTCCTTGGCATAGCGACATCCGTAGCCAATAGTGCCAGCAATATACCTGAGTATGTGCTTGACGGCGCTCCAATGCTCGGTTGTGAGTGACTCCATGAAGCGACTGACGTAGCCGACAGCGAACGTGATGTCGGGCCGCGTGTGTACCAAGTAGCGTAGACTCCCGACGATACTCCGGTAGAGTGTCGTATCCACCGGTGGGTTTGAGCTCTCCTTGCTCAGTTTCAATCGTGGCTCCATTGGGACGTGGACCGGGTTGCAACCGGTCATGCCCGCTTTCTCGAGCACCTTGGCCGCGTACGCAGTCTGCCGCAACGTGATCTCACCGGTGCCTTGTCGTACCTCGATGCCGAGGTAATAGCTAAGCTTGCCGAGGTCGCTCATATGGAACTTGGCCTTCATCTCCTGCTTAAAATGATCAATGGCCTTCAAATGCGCGCCCGTGACGATCAGATCGTCTACGTACACGCCAAGCAGCAGCTTCTCATCGCCGACACCCCGGGTGTATACTGCATGCTCCGTTTCGTTCCTGTGAAACCCAAGTGATAACAGTGTGTCATCCAACTTGGCGTTCCACGCACGAGGAGCTTGACGCAGTCCGTACAAAGCCTTGTGCAGCCGCAATACTTTGTGCTCGTGCCTGTCTCGAACAAATCCGGGCGGCTGCGCTACATACACTTCTTCCTCCAGATCGCCGTTCAGGAATGCGGACTTGACGTCTAGATGGTGTACTTCCCAGCTGGCGTGCGCCGTGACCGCCAGTAACACTCTGACGGAGTCCAGTCGAGCCACGGGAGCGAAGACTTCATCGAAGTCGATCCCCGCGCGCTGGACATAGCCCTTTGCCACGAGCCTGGCCTTGTGTTTGATCACTTCGCCGGTGCTGTTCTTCTTCAATTTGAAAACCCACTTCAGCCCAATCGCCTTTTTACCTGCAGGCAACTCTGTTAGCGTCCAAGTGTGGTTTTCGACGATCGAGCCCAGCTCGTCGAGCGTCGCCCTCCGCCAGCATACATGCGGCTCAGCCTCCTGGAACGTCACTGGCTCGTCATCGGTCACGAGCAGGAGCTCCTCTGGGTCCATCACGTGCTCGCCTGTCATGGCGTACACGTTGCTGACGGTGCGGTAGCATCGAGGCGCCTCGTTGTTGCCGATCACTGCCGCAGGTGTTGCATCGGGCGGTGGAGACACAAACTCCACATCGTTCGGCTCAGGCGTCGGTGAAGCGTGTAACGGGGTAGGCGTGTCCGGCTCGGGTGTCCGTGCACGCGGCGTGGCCGGCTCGGATGCAGGTGGTGTTGCTGCTCCCTCTTGTGTCGACGTGGTGGTTCCCCCGCATGTCGTCGCGAAGGACGGTGTGTACTCCACCGTGAACGAGGACGAACCCGCATCGGAGCCAACCCAGTCCCAGCACGCCGATTCATCGAACACGGCATCGCGTGTCACACACACGCGCTTGCTCACCGGGTCATACACCCGTTAAGCCTTGGACTCGATGTCGTAGCCAATCAACACCATGGGGATGCTGCGATCATCCAATTTCTTCAGGTTAGGCCTTGTTACCTTAACGTGTGTGATGCAGCCGAACGTTCTGAAGAAGTGCACCGCCGGCTTCCTCCCATGCCAAGCCTCGTACGGAGTCATGCCACGCACACTCTGGGTCGGCGAGCAGTTCAGGATGAACACCGCCGTGCTGACTGCCTCCCCCCAGAATGCGCCCGGCATCTTCCTCGCCTTCAACAGACAACGCGCCATGGACATGACGGATTGGTTCCGTCGCTCGACGACGCCGTTCTGCTGCGGGGAGTACGCCGCCGTCAGCTGCCGGTGCACGTCGCGATCGGCACAGTAGTCCCCAAACTCCATAGAGGTGAACTCGCCACCTCGATCTGTACGCAGCATGCGCAGCTTCCTCCCGGTCTCCACCTCGACAGCAGCTTGGTACTTTTTGATCGCAGCCGTCGCCTCATCCTTGTATGTCAGCAAGGTGGCCCACATGTAGCGGGTTTTGTCGTCGATGAAGAGGAAGTACTTCCTCCCTCCGTGTGTCGCTGGGGTGATGGGCCCGTAAAGATCACCGTGTACGAGGTCGATGCGACCCTCGGCACGATAATTTGCCATCTGCGGGAAGGGTGCGCGCCTCTGCTTGCCGACGAGACACGCGTCATAGAGTTGGTCCACGTGTTTGATGTGAGGAAGTCCGCGCACCATGCCATCGTGTGCGAGCTTGCGCAGCGCCTCGAAGTTCAGATGGCCGAAACGCCCATGCCACAGCCAAGCAGTGTCCCCTGTACTAGCTGACATACACACCGGTTTCGTAACATTAAGGAAAATCACATACAGCTGGTTGCTAGTCCGCGTTACCTTGACGAGGAGATGTCGTTGTCGATCTCACACGCGCATGACGCTGCCTCTGATTAGCACCTCGCAGCCCACCTCATCGAGCTGCCCAAGGGAGATGATGTTGCTGCGGAGCTTGGGTATGTAGTAGACGTTGGTGAACATGCGGTGCCGGCCACCATGCGCCGTGAAAAGCACAGTGCCGCGCCCTCTGATCTCCACCACTGAGCCATCGCTGAACCGGACCGACCCAGCCACGCCTGCGTCCAGCTCGGTGAACGCGGCGCGGTCGCCTGTCATGTGATTTGACGCCCCAGTGTCTAGGTACCACACGGCGTCCTTCACATCATCCTCCTTGCCGAGCAGGACCTCGGCGCGTTCTTCGTTGAGAAAGACAGAGCCGTCGTCGCCGCAGTGTTCTGACTCGGCCTGTGCCGCGGTGAGCGATGCAACTTCAGCCATGAGGAGTGCGGGCTCCTCATCCTCCACCTGCACGAGGTTGGCGGCCTCGTCGCGTTTCTTCTTCCTGCAATCACGCGCCCAGTGCCCCAGTTTATCACAGTACCGGCACTTGTGCTTCTTGACGTCGCGGCCAGCACCGAATGCCCTGCCGTCGCCGTTGCGCACGACCTCTTTGCCATGTGTGTCCTGCGCCTTGCCTCGGCGCCTGTTTGGGATGAAGCCGCTACCACCACGGCTGGAGGAGCCGTCCTGTTCGCGCCGCCGCATGCGCACGAGCCACTCCTCCTCCGACAGCAGGAGCTTGCCGCTGCCATCCTCTGCCGCCTCCAGCTCAAACCGTTCCTCGGCCGCTTTGAAACGACCGGTCAGGTCCTCCATCGAGAGAGTGTTCAGGTCGAGCAAGCTCTCCACGGACATGACCAGCTGCGAGTACCGCTTGGGGATGACGCGTAGGAACTTCTGCATGACTTGCTTCTCCTTGATCTCGTCACCGAGATCAGCTAGTTTGCTAACAATGCCGGTTAGACGCAAAGACAACTCATCGATTGACTCACCGGGTTTATGCTTCAGCTCCTCGAACTCGGTCCTGAGCGTCTGAGCTTTGGCGTCGCGCACACGTTCTGACCCCATGCGCAGGGTCTTGAGTGTCTCCCACGCCTCCTTTGCCGTGGGCTTTACCGCCAGAGTTGCGATCATCTCCGACGGCACAGCGCGGAGGATGGCCTCCATCGCCTTGCGATCGTTGCGGTAGCCAGCGTCGTCGGTGACGGCCTCTGCGCCCTCGACTACCCGCCACAGGCCTCTCGCCTGCAGGATGACCCTCATCAAGAGGACCCAGTCGCTGTAGTTTGATCGTGTCAGGATGGGGTACGTCGTTGTCCCGCATGGCTCCTTCATCATCTGTGGTAGCGCAAGCTCGCGCCCATGGCCGCTTGCCGCTTGATTGGTGGGGATGCGCTCCATCGCGAGGTGCCGAAGAACTCGAACCGGGCTCTGATACCACTTGATAGCCTCTGACACTCAACTCACGGTAGCAATGAACAAAAGAAACAGAGCAATTTCACGCAAGCAAGTGGACAGGGAAAGCACAGCAAAGAATAAAGAAAGCACTCTGATTTTTGTGGCTGCCTCTTGGTACATCTACTTGATTTTTGCTCATGCTATTTAATGCGTAAAACACAACAGAAAAGGAAAACGAACGCCGCATAATGCGCAACGTTCGTGATCGTGAGAAACGAATCCCCCCCAGGACTCGGTCTTCCGCTGGACGCATTCGCCTACGCTCCTATTTGCACGGCCCACACAACCGAAGTGGCCTATTACATTATTTTTGATTTAAACAAACTGCTAACAACTAGATTATTTGACAAAAACGTCATTGTAAATGAGGTTTTTTGAATTTTTTTGTTTGTTTGAATTGTTGGGCTCATTGATATACTTGTTAGTGCACGGATACGAACCCAATTTGAGTATCCGTATACCCGGCCTGTTTAGCATACATGACCCATTACCCACCGCACTCTAAGCGGGCTACGACTGAGTCGGGCGAACGGGTCGTTCAACCGTTGGGCTAGCGCCGACATTCAAGAGAAGGTTAATGGGGCCGAGTAAATGAGCAGGCGTTAACTCGAATTCCAGAGAAGATCGTGCCCGGATAAATGAGGGATAGTTATACATCATCAAGAGGGAGCTACCTATAAATGGGCCGACAAACGAAGGTAAAGGGGTTCCATCTTCAAGTTACGAGATCTAATACATAGAACTCTATGTTCTCATTCTTATCATTCTCATATTCGAGCTTGTGTCGCCAGACTAGAGACTAACCTCCGTAGGTCGATCTCAGCTACACCAGGCTCTCTCTCTTACTTAAGTTCCCTACTAACTTAAGCATCGGAGAGGATTTGGGTCGAAACCCAGATCCGACTCCCCTAACGACTCCCTGTGGTGCAGATCGACAATCTCCATCTAACATCAAAGGTCGATGTTGGGCCTTTCAACCTCGAACGATCGACCCAACGGCCGCTCGTAAGTCGATCGAAGGTCGTATCACCTCCAACTACCAACATCCGACCCTGGTTCTTCCAACCAAAGGTCCCACCTCAACTGCTGACAAGGCTCCAGCTCAGCGCTACGATTCTCTATCAGCTTGACAACTATCCTGGTCAATTTTGGCCTTAACAGTTTGGCGCCTCTGTGAGAAATAACGAGTCGATATCCCAATCGACAAATCGCTTGACCATGTCGACTCGCCCAACCACGTCTACCGAGGTTCCCGAAAGATCTCCCAACATCAGGATCATCAACATGATAACGGGAGGTCCTCCGCACCCGGAATTAACGACCTCTCTCCAGAGCTCATACGCTTGGAGGTTGATGACAGTATTTATGGGGCGAAAGCGCCCCAGAAACTCCACGCCTCTTATCACTTTCTCGGACGAAGACCTGGAGGATGTGGAACTACCGCACGTTGATGTCATCGTCGTCATGACCACCATCAAAGAGATCGATGTAAAAAGACTGCTTGTCGACACCGGAAGCTCGTGCGACATACTCTTCTTCACTACATGGGAGAGGATGAGAATGTCCACCGTAGAGCTGACGCCTTGTACGGGTCCCCTGGTGGGATTCACCAGGCACTCCGGGTGGGATTCACCGGGCACTCCGCCCAGATAGCAGGCATCATCACCCTGCCGGTGACCCTCGGTACATATCATCGACAAAACGCTCACCTAACCAGTTTTATGGTAGTGAAGATCAAATTGGCATACAATGGGATCATCGGAAGACCACTGTTGAACGCTATCGAAGCGGTGGTCTCAACCTTCCATCAGGTGATCAAGTTCCAGACCCCCGAGGGAGTTGGAAGAGCGAAAGGGAATCAGAAACAAGTGCGGTCATGCTACACGCTATCCACCTCCTTGAGGAGGATCGTGCATACGGATCCAATTGACCCACCGGTCGAAGATCGACGGCCCACCGCAGTCAAAGAGATGGAGAACATCAAAGTCTCTGACGAGGAAGGAAAACCCGTCTCAATTGGGTCGATGCTTCCTTGCGACCTAAAAGAGCGGTTGATCGCCCTCCTAAGAGAACATGTCGACATCTTCGTCTGGACCCCGAAGGACATGCCCGGCATCGACCCTGAGGTAGCGTCTTACAAGCTGGGGGGTAGACCCGACCTCTAGGCCCATGAAGTAGAAGAAAAGAAATATGAGAGGCGAAAAGATGAAAGCTGCGGTCGAAGAAGTCGATCGACTTCTGGAAGCTCGCTTCATTCGGAAAAACAAGTACCCTGAATGGCTCTCGAATGTTATGATGGTCAAGAAGGCAAATGGCAAATGGCGAATGTTTGTCGATTTCACCGACCTTAACAAGGTGTGTCCTAAAGATAGCTACCCCTTGCCACGAATCGACCATCTGGTCGACAATGCCTCGGGATACGAGCTTCTCAGCTTCATGGATGCCTTCTCGGGATATAACCAAATTCAAATGGCACCACAATATGAGGAGAAAACTTCTTTCATCACTGATCGAGGTATATTTTATTACACCAAAATGTCATTCGAGTTGAAAAATGCAGGGGCCACGTACCACGCATGATGAACGATGTCTTCGAGGCTCAAATATGGCGAAACTTGGAAGACTACGTTGACGACATGTTGGTTAAGTCGAAGAAGCCTACGGATCACATTGCGGACCTCCGGGAGGTATTTGCACAGATCCGACGATATAACCTTTAGCTGAACCCTGCTAAATATGTAGGGAGACGTATGCCCTTGAGGCATTTATCCTAGATAATCATCTCGTTCTAATAATTATTTGGTATCAATTATCATAAGTATGAATTCATAGAATCATATACTTAGATAATTTCCTTCGACTTATAGTCCGGTCATTATGTATTCAGATGTCGATCTCGATTATGAGAAGTTAGTGACCAATTAGAAACTTAAGTCTTAAACGGTTCATGGTCATAGATGTGTGGAGCATAGGATATCGACACATCGGTTAGACCATTGTGTCTTTGTATTACCTTACGCCAACGATGATCTCATAGTCATTCGACTTGGCAAAGTCGGAGACGAGGCACAGGTGCTCATTAGAGAATGAGTTCACTGAACGACCAACTTAGAGTTATTAAATGGTTAAGCTTTAACTAGACTGTCAATAATAACTCTAGAATGATGGTAGACTAGCTGGTCCTTAAGACCTGTAGTCATCAGTACGAACCTATGAATGGATAGTGTCACTTAGATCTATGATCTAGCTTCGAGGCTCGGCCCGCTGAAAGATCTTAGGTTGGGTGACACCTGAAGCTCACGAGGGAAGTAGATGACTAAGATGTGATTCATCTCTTCCATTAAAGGGAAGTTAGTGTCACTAGATCAGTACGTCTTTGTGTTAATCCTCGACCGAGATACGTTGTAGGATGTACAACATGAATACAACAAAGACCACTGTATACCGACCGATGATGGCTATTGGGGTTGACGGTAAACCATACCTTAGGCCATGCAGAGGCACAGTCTTGACGAAGGGACTAAAACTGCGGTATTCATCACTGACACAGTCAAAGTGATCCCGACGACACGTTCATTAATGGGTCGATCATGTAAGTATGATTCTGAAACAGTGACGATGCTTGCTGCTCGTAGTTATCGTCGTCTAGGGGTTTCGAGCCCCAACCTGTATTAGGGTCAGGCTGTAGGGTCTCACACCAAGTAGTATCCACGTATTAGTAATAGGAAGAACGTTAAGAGGAATTCAATCGATAAAATGGAATAATTAAGTCCACAAGTTAGTTGTGAGTTCAAGTTTAATAGGGGACAAATTTTGCATGTGATGCAAACTAGATTAAATATTTCGTGAATTGTTTACGACAGTATTTAATGGAATAAACACATTGGAAAGGTTACCTGGATGACGGGATCATCTCGGTCTTAACGCAAGTTCAAACCGCATCAAAAACGGAGCTCAAACGAGCCCAGAAACACAGAAACAACAGAGAAGCGCCAAAGTGGGGTCAGACCCACTTTGGGGAAGAAAAACCCACAAGGGAGCTAGGCGCACCCACTTCCAAAGCGGGACCGGACCGCTAAGGCGGGCGAGTGCACCCGCTTCAGAAGCGGGCGCACCCGCTGCCGCCAGCGGGCGCCCGCCCGCTTGGCGGGCTAGGGCGCCCATTCGGGCAGCGGGCGCCAGCCCGCTGAGCAGGCCAAGCGGCCGCTGTGGGTGCATGGGCCTGCCTGCTAAGCAGCAGGCACGCCCACTGCGGGCGCATACCCGCAATGAGTATGGGCGCGCTCGCAAGGCTTAGCGGGCGTGCCCGCAACTTAAGTGCTGTTATGGTTTTTTTTTGAAACCCTTGACGACGGCTACGAAAAGTGACTTTTTGCCCATCTTTGGGCAATTGTTTGAGGGGTCAAACAAAGTCGGAATTCGTCGCCGTTCATTCATACGCATTCACCATTCGAAGCTCTTCAAAATGATAACTTGTATCGTTTCTAAAGCTTAATGGCGAGGGAGATTTAATTGGTTGAATTTGGGCCTTTCTGAAAGGCTTACTAACTTCATTAACTTAATTAAAATCCCTCTTTTTTTAAGTTTGTCCCACATTGCTCGTGACGGAAAAGGAGGAGCCGACTCCCTATATAAATAGGGGTGCCCCCTTTTCAGTTAGAGAACACCAAGTGATCGATTCGAGACGCTCCTGATTTTGAGCACGCTCGATCATGTACTTAAATATTCCTCTCCACCTTCTCTTCATATCCTCCCATCGGGTCCTAGCAAGACTACGAGGAGGTTTGGATCGGATCCAGACGTCTTTGACGCGGGTCTGCTCAAGTGAAACTTTCTTCGGCAAATGATCGGCTCAGATGCGGCTTGGGTAGATCGGTTCGAAGGCGCAAGGCGGCTCGGCTACGAGAAGCAAAAGAAGGGGTGTGGTACATCTTGCCTGTCCCAAGGCCAAGATTCTGGGTATGTTAGTTAGTAGCTTTTTAGAATAAATTTTAATAATGTCGCAGTAGGCTAGATCCCTCATGGGGTGGTCAGATCCACCCCAAGTCGGCATAGATCGTGGCGAGGTTCTTGCTCGCCTTAGGGCCTTAGCTAAAATGTTTAGCTTTGTGTTTTTTCCGCTGCATTTTAATCCCTCTATTGTCCGTCCGACGTAGGAACGACACATATCTGAGCCTTAAGGGTCTGCCAAAACCCTTCAGTGGTATCGGAGCCTAGGTTTGCATGATCTTAGGCTGCGATGTTATTTTTATTATTAAACTGCTTATTATCGGTTCATAAAGATTTTAACTTTATTTGATAATGTTAAAATAAGCATGAACCCTTCTTTTAAATTTTTTAAAAATTGTTTTAAAGCATGGAAATTTTTAAGAGACATTTTTAAATGTTATGTGATAAAGTTTATATAGGCCTCTTATGATTAAATGCTTTTAAAGATTATTTTATGAGATAAAATACTTTTAGTAAGCATACAAAAATGTTTTAATGATTTTAAACACATAGGTTTAATATTAAAAATTATTTGATGATTTTTATGAAACCAACATTTTATTAGATAAAATGTTTTAAGTTTTTAAAATCATATCCTTTTAATTTAAATTTTAAATTTTAGCATGTTAATTATTTATATGATAGATGTTTAACATGTATGTTCTTTCTTTTATGTCACATTGTTGAACCCTTATTTTATGCGAATAAATTAGTGCTGGTTGATATTATTTGACATGATGTATAATTTGATTATTCATGAACCCTTTAGATTAGCTATTAATTCTTTAAAATTTTATAAGATAAATTTTAAATTGTGACATGCTATATTTAAATGAACACTTACAACATTTAAACCTAATTCCAGATTAGGGTAGTCCTCTTAATAGACGATTATTATTTTAATCGTTTCAATAATAATTCTGATTAAATGACTACATTTAAAATGTTGTAATTGATTTATTAAAATCCTAATAAAGCTTAGGGTAGCACGATGAACGAAAAACCTTATAATTGATAAGGATCTAATAAAAGTTATTGAACAAATCCATAAAATTTCGAATTTTAAGGATCCACTAGTTGATAAGGATTAACTAGTATTAATAAAAGCTTCTTAGTTGACGGACAATCATCAGATTGATGAATTTCCTTCAATGAATCATGATGTCGGCCAATGTGCTTGGCTAAGTTTGCTGGATCACCCTAGCTAGACTAGGGATTAAGTGGTCCTGACTTAGTCAATTCCCTGGCCGCGTCCGTTGAACTGTAAGGAGACGAATCATGATTATGAAGTCCATCGACTATACCTAAGTCAAAAACGATATTAATCTTGTTCAAGATAATTCGTAACCCTCCTTGTTTTAGGAGTTGGTAATTGTAGGACCCATGTTCCAGTTGTTGAGCAACACTCAAGCTGTGACATGGCAACCTTATAGAAACCGACTTCTTAAATACATATGATGAGATCTTGACTTGACCCAAGTCGTGAATACACCGAGCGCCGGCATAAGTTGAGCCAATGATGTAGTCTAGACTTAAACCCAAACCGTCGTATCGTGAATACACCGAGCGTCGACGTAAGTTGAACCATTGATGTAAGTTTAGTCCTGACCCAAATCGACATGTCGTGAATACACCAAGCGATGGCGTAAGTCAGGCTAGACGCGAAAACAAGGGTCTGACTAGGCTAGTCATTGTGATTTGGATGAGCACACTCATAATCATAAATGACTAGGGGTAAAACTTATAGGAAATCATATTTTATATGATTGATGAAGAGTTCGTCTACTGAAGTCAGACAACTTGTTGAGCTACACTCAAGGTTGTCGGACTCGGGGTAGTCGGATCACTTTCCCACAAATATTTTAATATAATAAATTGTTCATTATTGTGGCTTTAATTCTTAAAATTAGTGGGAGAATATAGTTTAATAAAAACCATTTAAACTGTACAACGAACATATGCTAATTAAATATCTATTTAAATGCAGAATGGAGTAGGGTCTGAAATACATGATTGAAAATAACGTGCTGACGGGACCAACTATAAAGATTGGCTAAGAAATATTAAGTTAGTCCTCTCACTATCTGAGATAGGATACGTGCTGCTCGAGGACGCTCCAGACAAGCCTGAAGTAGATGCAACCCACGAAGAAAAAGAAGTCTATAAGCAGTACCAGAGGGATGCCGAGAAGGCCAGGTGCCTTACTTTGGCTTCAATGACCAACGACCTGCAAAGGAAGCACGAACATTTAGATGTTCAAAGCATGCTTCTGAATGCAGAGGAGTTGTATAGAAAGCCTGCCAAGTTTGAAGCCACGAACAACCTCTAGAGAACTAAGATAGGGACAGGCCCCGTGCAAGATCATGTCATTAAGATGATCGGGTACGTGGAAGATGCTGCCTAGTTGGGTTTTGTCCTTGACAATGAGATGGACGTGGACATCATCCTAAAATCTTTAACCCCAGACTTCAAACAATTCATTACTGGTTTCATCATGAACAGTATTGAAACGGATCTTCCTGGTCTCCTCAACATGCTTAGGAAGTTGAGGAGATCGAGAAGAAACCGACTGTGTTGGTTGTTGGCTCTGCTTCTTCAGACCAGCCTAAAGACAAAGGTAAGAAGAGGCATGTCCCACTACCAGCCAAAGTGAAGAAGGGGAAGAAGACAAAGGGGGCTCCGTCGAAATCCGAATGCTTTCACTGCCACAAGATAGGCCACTGGAAGAGGAATTGCAACGTGTACCTTGCAGAAAAGAAAAGGGGCATACTGATGCATCTACCTCAGGTAAAAAATTCTTTTTAATAAAGCATAAAATTTCCATAAATGTTTTGTTACATGGTATGAGATATTAAGACATCTGTGTATTATATACATGTGGCTGATAGTGAAACAGAGGATGGAAGAAGTTCCATGGACGGTCGGCATCGGAGTAATTGTTGATGCTTGGGCCGTATAAGGACTTCGAGAGATATGATAAGGAAGCGATCAATATTTTTCTTATTTTGAATAAAATGTATCGATGCTTGGTTTAAAACAATGATTGAGTGTTAATCACTCAATGTTTATTTCTAATAAACAAGTTTGATTCATTTTTAATGAATCCATTGTTGAATGATATCTTGAAAATGTGCTTTGTTAAAATTGAGATTTATTGTAAGTGGCTAATTGTTGTGGATATGACTGTCTGTGTTGGTGTGCATATATTCTTGAGTTGTCATGTAGAGCTTCTGACTCAATTTGATTGTTTTGGAGTTGACGATATATTATAGCCAATCTACAGTTACATGTAGGTTCTAAGAGCGTATAATTGGATATGATCCAAATTACACGCAAGTTAAGATTAATTCTTAATCAAACTACATTTGATACTTTAATGGAAAAAGATTAAATGTAGTAAAAGGAAAGTACAGTGTAGGATGTTTGACTGAGTAAGTCAGCATCAAGACTCCTATAAACGGTTCTTGATATGACTCATTCGTCAAACCCACCTGACACTGGTATGTTCTTATTCAGCACTTATGAACTGGTTATACTTAATAAATAGTCTAAATATGATTTAGATACCTAATTGAAAGTATTTAACCAGATAATTCTCAAAGTCAGTGGGAGCTGGCAATATAACTTAGTCCCGTCTCGGACTAAGTAAAAGGTTTCCAACTTATTAAATCGTCTATATACGACATTAAATCAAAATAGTTTTGATTGTGTCAAGCATATAGAGACTTATGGTGTCGCTTATGTACCGGACATAATTGACACATGTAAGGACCATGTCTATGGGGAAAACACTAGAAGGGGTGTTGAATAGTGTTTATGCAAATTTAAAAGGAATTTACGCCAAATAAAATGCAATCCAACAAATAGTACGGAATAGAAAAACAACCCAAAGAGAAACACACGCAAACGCAGATATGTTTCAAGTGTTCGGATTACCCAAGTCAACTCCTGACTTGTTCCCGGTAATCCTACGTCCCTACCACCCGGATACCACAGGATACTCAAGTTAGAACCCTAACTTGAGGTTTCCTTAAAACCCCACTTGTAGCAACCCTACAAGTGTAATCGAATACAATCGATGTCCTTGACTCCCACAACCAGGGATCAAGCAAAAACCACTCTCACAACCGAGAGCACAATTCAAATAAAGAAGTTATGAAATCTGAAAACAACACTTACAATCACATATGCCTTGAAGTAGAACTTGAAGGAGAAGAGTGATGTGTGTTGAAGAACTCTCTTGGCAGAGAGGAGAAAAGCCCTTTCTCTTGACTGCACCATTTTTCTAGAAGATCAATCTTTGGTTCTAGGTTGGAGAGCAAGAGAACAAGATTTGGAAATACTTAGGGCTTTGGATTTGAAAGCTTTGATCTTTGGAAATGAAAGCTTGAAGGATTTTGCAATGAATGAGTAACCTTCCAATGAAACAGTAGAAGCTCTATTTATAGCTTTCTCAAATCCACAAAACAGTTTAGGCAAAAACCCAATCGAAATCCGTGAGAAAAATCTCAACGGATATAATCTGAACTCGCGACAGTCGACTGTTAAACAATCCACAGTCGACTGTTGCACAGTCAGCAAGGGTAGGTGAGAATTCATAACTGTAACTTACCACGTGGACAGTCGACTG